>CAVLJG010003468.1:0-24400 GCA_963669975.1 Acanthoscelides obtectus
ACAACAGATAACAGGTAAAAGGTGGTAACAGGTAACAGGTGGTAACATATAACAGATAACAGATAACTTATAACAGATAAAAGATAAAATATGACAGATAACAGATAAAAAGTAACAGATAGAAGAAAACAGGTAACAGACAACAAATAACTGATAACTGAAAACTAAAAAATGAAAACTGAAATCTGATGAATGAAAAATGAAAAATGAAAAATGAAAATTAAAAAAAATCAAAAATCAAAAATCAAAAATCAAAAATCAAAAATCAAAAAAATCAAAAATCAAAAATCAAAAATAAATCAAAATCAAAAATCAAAAATCAAAATCAAAAATCAAAATCTAAATCAAAAATCAAAGATCAAAGATCAAAGATCAAAAATCAAAAATCAAAAATCAAATCAAAAATCGAAAAATCGAAAAATCGAAAAATCGAAAATCGAAAAATCGAAAAATCGAAAAATCGAAAAATCGAAAAATCGAAAAATCGAAAAATCGAAAAATCGAAAAATCGAAAAATCGAAAATAAAAATAAAAATTAAAATAAAAATAAAATAAAAATAAAAATAAAATCAAAAATCAAAAATCAAAAATCAAATCGAAAAATCGAAAAAAAATCGAAAAATCGAAAAATCGAAAAATCGAAAAATCGAAAAATCAAAAAATCGAAAAATCAAAAATCGAAAAATCGAAAATCAAAAATCGAAAAAAAAATCGAAAAATCGAAAATCGAAAATCGAAAAATCGAAAAATCGAAAAAATCGAAAAATCGAAAAATCGAAAATCGAAAAATCGAAAAATCGAAAAATCGAAAAATCGAAAAATCGAAAAATCGAAAAATCGAAAATCGAAAAATCGAAAAATCGAAAAATTAAAAATTAAAAATTGAAAAATTGAAAATTGAAAATTGAAAATTGAAAATTGAAAAAATTGAAAATGAAAATTGAAAAATTGAAAATGAAAATTGAAAATTGAAAAATTGAAAATTGAAAATTAAATTGAATTAAATGAAAATGAAAATTGAAAATTGAAAATTGAAAATTGAAAATTGAAAATTGAAAATTGAAAATTGAAAATTGAAAATTAAAATTAAAATTAAAATTAGAATTAAATTAAAAATGAAAAATGAAAATTAAAAATTAAAAATTAAAATAGAAAAATGAAAAATGAAAACTGATAACTTATAAAAGATAACAGATACCAGAAACCAGATACTAGACACCAGATACCAGACACCAGATACCAGATACCAGATACCAGATACCAGACACCAGACACCAGATACCAGACATCAGATACCAGAAACCAGATACCAGATACGAGATACCAGATACCAGATACCAGACACCAGACACCAGATACCAGACACCAGATACAGACACCAGACACCAGATACCAGACATCAGATACCAGACATCAGATACCAGACACCAGAAACCAGATACCAGATACGAGATACCAGATACCAGACACCAGACACCAGATACCAGATACCAAACACCAGATACGAGATACCAGATACCAGCCACCAGAAACCAGATACCAGATAAGAGAACAGATACCAAATACCAGATACCAGACACCAGATACCAGATACCAGACACCAGATACCAGACATCAGATACCAGACACCAGATACCAGATACCAGATGCCAGACACCAGATACCGGATACCAGATACCAGACATCAGATACCAGACACCAGATACCAGATACCAGACACCGGATACCGGATACCAGACATCAGATACCAGACACCAGAAACCAGATACCAGATACCAGATACCAGACACCAGACACCAGATACCAAACACCAGATACGAGATACCAGATACCAGATACCAGCCACCAGAAACCAGATACCTGATACCAGATACCAGATACCAGACACCGGATACCGGATACCAGATACCAGATACCAGATACCAGACACCAGACAGATACCAAATACCAGACACCAGATATCAGATCCAGATACCAAACACCAGATACGAGATACCAGATACCAGCCACCAGAAACCAGATACCAGATAAAGAGATACAGATACCAAATACCAGATACCAGACACCAGATACCAGATACCAGATACCAGATACCAGATACCAGACACCAGATACCAGACATCAGATACCAGACACCAGATGCCAGACACCAGATACCGGATACCAGATACCAGACATCAGATACCGGATACCAGATACCAGACATCAGATACCAGACACCAGATACCAGATACCAGACACCGGATACCGGATACCAGATACCAGATATCAGATACCAGACACCAGACACCAGATACCTGATACCAGATACCAGATACCAGACACCGGATACCAGATACCAGATACCAGACACCGGATACCGGATACAGATACCAGATACCAGATACCAGATACCAGACACCAGACACCAGATACCAAATACCAGACACCAGATATCAGATCCAGATACAAAACACCAGATACGAGATTACCAGATACCAGCCACCAGAAACCAGATACCAGATAAAGAGATAAACAGATACCAAATACCAGATACCAGACACCAGATACCAGATACCAGATACCAGATACCAGATACCAGACACCAGATAACAGACATCAGATACAGACACCAGATGCCAGACACCAGATACCGGATACCAGATACCAGACATCAGATACCAGACACCAGATACCAGACACCGGATACCGGATACCAGATACCAGATATCAGATACCAGACACCAGATACCAGATACCAGACACCGGATACCGGATACCAGATACCAGATATCAGATACCAGACACCAGACACCAGATACGAGATACCAGATACAGCCACCAGAAACCAGATACCAGATACTAGATACAAGATTCCAGACACCAGAAACCAGATACCAGACACCAGACACCAGATACCAGATACCAGACACCAGATACCAGAAACCAGACATCGGATACCAGATACCAGATAAAGAGATAACAGATACTAGACACCAGATACCAAACATCAGATACTAGATTACAGATTCCAGATACCAGACATCAGAACACCAGATACCAGATACCAGACACCAGATACCAGACACCAGACAACCAGATACCAGATACCAGACACCAGATACCAGACACCAGATACCAGACACCAGATACCAGATACCAGACACCAGACACCAGATACCAGACATCAGATACCAGATACAGATATCAGATACCTGATACCAGATACCAGATACGAGATACCAGATACCAGGTGCCAGAAATCAGATACCAGACATCAGACACCAGATACCAGACACCAGACACCAGATGCCAGACCACCAGATACCAGACACCAGACACCAGATACCAGATACCAGACACCAGATACCAGAAACCAGACATCGGATACCAGATACCAGATAAAGAGATAACAGATACTAGATACCAGATACCATATACCAGATTCCAGATACCAGATTCCAGACACCAGAACCAGATACCAGACACCAGACACCAGATACCAGACACCAGACACCAGATACCAGATACCAGACATCAGATACTAGATACCAGATTCCAGATACCAGACATCAGACACCAGATACCAGATACCAGACACCAGAAACCAGATACCAGATACTAGATACCAGATACCAGACACCAGATACCAGATACCAGACACCAGATACCAGAAACCAGACATCGAATACCAGATACCAGATAAAGAGATAACAGATACTAGACACCAGATACCAGACATCAGATACTAGATACCAGATTCCAGATACCAGACATCAGACACCAGATACCAGATACCAGACACAGATACCAGACACCAGACACCAGATACCAGATACCAGACACCAGATACCAGACACCAGACACCAGATACCAGACATCAGATACTAGATACCAGATTCCAGATACCAGACATCAGACACCAGATACCAGATACCAGACACCAGATACCAGATACCAGATACCAGAACCAGACACCAGACACAGATACAGACATCAGATACCAGATTCCAGATACCAGACATCAGACACCAGATACCAGATACCAGAAACCAGATACCAGATACTAGATACCAGATACCAGATACCAGATACCAGATTCCAGATACCAGATACCAGACACCAGATACCAGACATCAGATACCAGACACCAGATACCAGATACCAGATACCGGATACCAGATACCAGACATCAGATACCAGACATCAGATACCAGACACCAGATACCAGATACCAGATGCCTGATACCAGACAACCGGATACCAGATACCAGACACCAGATACCAAATACCAGATACCAGATACCTGAAACCAGATACCAGATACCTGATACCAGATACCAGATACCTGATACCAGATACCAGATCAAAGATGCCAAAGGATAAAAAATGATTAGAGATAGTTATCGCTAGCATTGCATTAGCATACCAGCAACTGCGCTACGTGAAGTTTTAAATAAAGACATCAACATACAATATTTGGCATAGCGTTAGCATGCCAGAAACTGCGCTAGTCGACTATATTAAGCGGTGATCGATTGTTTTTTCTTGGAAGGTCACGTGACGTTAGAGTCAGGCCGTGCGACGTCGACGCGGTTTTCGCGGTTTTTTAGGAGGTTCGCGGTACGTTCGGAGGGAAAGAGGTACCGTTTCGGAAAGTAGACAGTCGGCGCTTTACGGGGGAGCGAGAGCCGTCGCGGCGAGAGGAACGGATCGGATCGAAAACGGCCGGTAAAGTCGAAAAATCGGCCGTTTTTCGGACGGTACGCGGCGTTATTTCAGACTCGTTTCGCCGTTTATCGAAATATCGACTCGAGATCGGTCTCGTTCGATAGCTAAACGACGGGCGCACACTTTAGCGCGGAACTGATCGCGGTCCGCGTCTTAGTTTTTTTTAAGAAAATGTTAAAGAAACGCGAGAAAAACGGCAAGTCGCGGTAAAAACTTCGATATCTCCTTTACGCCGAGAGAAAAGAAATTTCGCACGCCGCGTTTCGTACATCTCGACTAGCGCTACGAATTACGCGGAGAGACTTTTTTCCGTTTACGGCACCGTTTCGAATAAACGAACCTCGAACGTCGTCAAGAATGACTTTTTTGCTTATGAAACGCGCTTATCGCGGTCCACGGTCTATCTCCTCCGAAGATAACGAAGATACGGACCTGGCGACTGTCGCATAAGAAAGCCCGTACTTCGAATACGGGATCGCAATCTTATTCGTTTCTCCATTCGTTTACGTTGAAAAGTTTCGATTTTTTAAAAATTCCTCGACAATACGCTACTTTTCGACGCGTGAAAAAGTCACCTTGTCATCCGGCTCTGTCCTCGCTTATTACTACCGTACGTGAGCGAGTAAAAATTATACAGCTATCGAAAAATAACGATAATGAGCTGACGAAACGATTCTGACCGTCAGAATTACCGTCAAATTTCGAAAAAGTAAACTTTGAGCGCCTCAAAAGTACCGATGACAACCGTTTTTTCGGCGTACTTTGTCTTCGTCGATACGCACCTGCGTTACGGAGCGACGTAGCTACGATTTTTTTTCGCAAAACGAAAGACCAAAGTCTCCTGATTAAACCGACATACTACACGTTACCGGATCGCATTTTTTAAACTCGGCAGATTACAACATTCAAAGATATGCACACATTTTTAGTTTGACGTTTCAATTTTGAATTTCCCCTCCAGAGCCCCGGATTCCTGTTAGGCGGGGTATCGTAGGTACGATCGTATTACGAAAGCGAGCGAGTGCGAGCGAAACGTCCGAAACGTGCTATTTTCGGCTTTATGTCGGTCGCTTCATCGAATATAGGATCACGCCGAATACCATTGTCCTTTTTTACGCGTGAAAATAAACATTTTCGAAAAGATTCAAAATTTCTATATTCCATTGTCTAAACGGACCGGACTAGAGCAATTAAAATCGTAGGAATCTAGTAGTTTTTTATTTTGACAGATTGCGATGTTTACCTCCAGAGGCTGCAATTATGCTTTGACGTTCATTCAGTTTTATTGAAATCATCATCGGTTTATAAATACGATAAAAATATGATTGTAAGCCCCTATTCATGTTATAATTTTACAATATGGCACAAAGCTCCGCTTTTCCAACCGATTGATATAAAGCGTATGTCTGATTGCATCACATTGCATCATTCTAACCTACAATGTATGAATGTAAACATTATCGAAATCTTAATAATGAGGCTCCCGTTAATAAGGATTAATTAGAAGCTTAGAACAAGCAATTGCAGCTACAAATAGTGAAAGTGTTGTGAAGTTTTTACAGTGTATGTATTTCTATTGCAAACGTAAGTAGTCTCAATCACGTTTCATTTGAAGTTATTACTTGTTGATTAATGCAATTAAAACTTGAGCCATGCTAGCTCACTTTTACATAGGCATTTGTGGTAGGTGTGAGATTTTGTCAGTGCACTGTTTGAAGTGACTTCTTCTATGAAGTTCAGTAGCATCTCTAGAAACAGATTACAAAATTTGATTTTCAAGCGATACTATTACTTACTGTCCAACAACTATAGTACTTAATAATTTCAAGCTTCTGCTCTAATTTTTTGAGATGTTATTATTATATGTCATGTTTCTAATTGATTGATCATAATCATACAACATTAAAAAAAATAGAGGAAATTTTATTTTAAAGCGATAGCACATTTTCTCCAGATCATAAAGCGAGCATTGTTCATCTGCTTCTGTTGAATTTTTCCCAAACGAAGAACTTTACCACCAACAAACTCATATTGTAAAAACCTTGTAGTAGTAGTATCTCACCTGAGTAGTATGTATAAATGGAAAATAAGAAAACAAACTTGTCAAAATTAGAAGATCTAATCAGGTTTAACAGTAGAGCAACAGTCTTTAATTACACTTAAGAGTAATCATTCAAATTTCTGTACAAGTGATGAAAATTGTTGATTACTTTCATGTTTTGAATGCAAATGGAATCATAGCTCACTTTTACATAGGCATTTGTGTTAGGTGTGAGATTATGTCAGTGCACGGTTTGAAGTTTGTGATTACTTCTATGAAGTTCAGTAAGAGTTCAGTCTTGACCTTCAGTTCAATTTATCTAAATATGCAGACCTATTAGCTGGCTAACAGTGCTACATTATTTTGAAAAGTTGCTATTAGATAGTAGGATCTATCCCTTGGAAGGAACATGCAAAGCGCTGCAAAATAACATTGATGATCATATCTTCTACCAAACTGTTACTGACAGATTGTGCAATTATTCTTTCACGTTTAGCAGTTCATCAGCTTAAATACGATAAATATCATTGAAAGACGTTATTAATGCCAAAGATCAATTCCTGAAGAGAGCAGAAATCCACAACATACCAAGACTTGTACTTATAGCAGTGTACAGTAGTGTATAGTATTGTCTAGTGACACCCGGTGCCGAGTGTACAGTTTTTCGGTTCAGACGAAGTGCCTCAGTGTATATCTATCGTGATAACGTATTTCATCTTTTAAGAAGATCGTGAGGTATCCTTATTAATCGTCAGCAGATTTAAATAATGTAAAAATAATTTTCATTCCTGTCAAATCATAAAACATTTACACTGAAGATAGAAGGTGCTATCCTTAGGCGAACACGGTTGAGATATGTCAAGTGTCAAGCGCCATTTTTTGTAAGTGCGGTAGCTAGACATGCGACGTTGCCGGATCCTCACATAAATCGGAGTTTGTCATACAATTTTATAGAGGGCATTAATGCTATATCGATGATTTTATAATGCCATTGTGTGTTATTTATGGTGACACATGCGACGTTGCCGGCTCCTCACATAAATCTGAGTTTATCATACAATTTTATAGAGGGCATTAATGCTATATCGAAGATTTTATAAGGCCATTGTGTGCTATTGATGGTGACACATGCGACGTTGCCGGCTCCTCACATAAATCTGAGTTTGTCATAAAATTTTATAGAGGGCATTAATGCTATATCGAAGATTTTATAATGCCATTGTGTGTTATTTATGGTGACACATGCGACGTTGCCGGCTCCTCACATAAATCTGAGTTTGTCATACAATTTTATAGACGGCATTAATGTTATAAGATTTTATAATGCCATGTGTGTTATTAACAACGACACATGCGACGTTGAAAAATGAAAAATGGAAAATGAAAAATGAAAAATTAAAAATTAAAAATCAAAATCCAAAAATCAAAAATCAAAATCAAAAATCAAAAATCAAAAATCAAAATCAAAAATCAAAAATCAAAAATCAAAAATCAAAAATCAAAATCAAAAATCAAAAATCAAAAATCAAAAATTAAAAATTTAATAAAAAAATTAAAAATTAAAAATGAAATAGAAAAATTAAAAATGAAAAATTAAAATGAAAACTTATAAAAGATAACAGATACCAGATAGCAGATACCAGAACCAGATACTAGACACCAGACACCAGATACCAGACACCAGACATCAGACACCAGATACCAGATACCAGACACCAGATACCAGACACCAGACATCGGATACCAGATACCAGATAAAGAGATAACAGATACCAAATACCAGATACCATATACCAGATTCCAGATACCAGACACCAGACACCAGATACCAGACACCAGATACCAGACACCAGATAGCAGATACCAGATGCCAGACACCAGACACCAGACACCGGATACCAGATACCAGATCCACACACCAGATACCAGATGCCAGACACCAGATACCATATACCAGATACCATATACCAGATACCAGATACCAGATACCTGATACCAGACACCAGATACCAGATACCAGACACCAGATACCAGATACCAGACACCAGATACCAGACATCAGATACCAGATACCAGACACCAGACACCACACATCAGATACCAGATACCAGACGCCAGATACTAGACACCAGACACCAGATACCAGATACCAGACACCAGACACCAGATACCAGACACCAGATACCAGATACCAGACACCAGATACCAGACACCAGATACCAGACATCAGATACCAGACACCAGATACCAAACATCAGATACCTGATACCAGATACCAGATACCAGATACGAGATACCAGATACCAGACACCAGACACCAGATACCAGATACCAGACACCAGAAACCAGATACCAGATAAAGAGATAACAGATACCAAATACCAGATACCAGACACCAGATACCAGATACCAGATTCCAGATACCAGATACCAGACATCAGATACCAGATACCAGATATATGATTCCAGATACCAGATACCAGATACCAGACACCAGATACCAAATACGAGATGCCAGATTCCAGATACCAGATCCCAGACACCAGATACCAGATACCAGATACCAGACACCAGATACCAGATACCAGATTCCAGATACCAGACACCAGATACCAGATACCAGATACCAGACACCGGATACCAGACACCAGACACCAGATACCACATACCAGACACCAGATACCAGACACCAGACATCGGATACCAGATACCAGATAAAGAGATAACAGATACCAAATACCAGATACCATATACCAGATTCCAGATACCAGATTCCAGACACCAGATACCAGATACCAGACACCAGACATCAGATACCAGACGCCAGACACCAGATACCAGACACCGGATACCAGACACCAGATACCAGATACCAGATACTAGATACCAGATACAAGATACCAGACACCAGACACCAAATACCAGATACCATATACCAGATACCAGGTACCAGATAACAGATCGAAGATGCCAGAGGATAGAAAATGGTTAGAGATAGGGATAAAGTATATATCGCTAGCATTGCATTAGCATACCAGCAACTGCGCTACGGGTGGTTTTAAATAAAGACATCAACGGACAATATTTAGCATAGCGTTGGCATGCTAAAAACTGCGCTAGTCGACTATATTAAGCGGTGATCGATTGTTTTTTCTAGGAAGGTCACGTGACATTAGAGTCAGGCCGTGCGACGTCGACGCGGTTTTCGCGGTTTTTTAGGAGGTTCGCGAAACGTTCGGAGGGAAAGAGGTACCGTTTCGGAAAGTAGAAACTCGGCGCTTTACCGGGGAGCTGGACCCGTCGCGGCGAGAGGAACGGATCGGATCGAAAACGGCCGGTAAAGTCGAAAAATCGACCGTTTTCCGGACGGTACGCGGCGTTATTTCACACTGGTTTCGCCGTTTATCGAAATATCGACTCGAGATCGGTCTCGTTCGATAGCTAAACGAAAAATACGTGCCTATTAGCTAAATCTGTTCGGTTCCGCGTCTCGGTTTTTTTTCTAGAAATGTTCGAAAAAAAAGCGACAAAAATGACGAATCGCCTTGAAAACTACGATATCTCCCTTATGCCGACGAGAAAAGGAATTTCGCGTGCCGCGTTTCGTACATCTCGACGAGCGCTACAAATTACGCAGAGAGACGTTTTTTCGTTTACGGTACCCGTTTCGAATAAACGAACCTCGAACGTCGTCAAGAATGACTTTTTTGCGTATAAAGCGCGCTGCTTCGTCGTATATCAGCTATCTCCTCCGAAGATAAAGGAGCTACGAACCTGACGATTTTTGCGTGAGAAAGCCCATGCTTCGGACACTCTTTTAATACTATTTTCATCATCATTATTCGTTTACGTTGAAAAGTTTCGATTTTTTAAAAATTCCTCGACAATACGCTACTTTTCGACGCGTGAAAAAGTCACCTTGTCATCCGGCTCTGTCCTCGCTTATTACTACCGTACGTGAGCGAGTAAAAATTATACAGCTATCGAAAAATAACGATAATGAGCTGACGAAACGATTCTGACCGTCAGAATTACCGTCAAATTTCGAAAAAGTAAACTTTGAGCTCCTCAAAAGTACCGATGACAACCGTTTTTCGGCGTACTTTGTCTTCATCGATACGCACCTGCGTTACGGAGCGACGTAGCTACGATTTTTTTTCGCAAAACGACAGGCCAAAGTCTCCTGATTAAACCGACATACGGCACGTTACCCGATCGCATTTTTTAAACTCGGCAGATTAGAAAATTCAAAGATATGCACACATTTTTAGTTTGACGTTTCAATTTTGAATTTCCCCTCCAGATCCCCGGATTCCTGTTAGGCGGGGTATTGTAGATACGATCGTATTACGAAAGCGAGCGAGTGCGAGCGGAACGTCAAAAACGTGCCATTTTCGGCTTCATGACTATCGCTTCATCCAATATTGGATCACGCCAAATAGAATTGTCCTTTTTTGCGCGTGAAAATCAACATTTTCGAAAAGATTCAAAATTTCTATATTCCATTGTCTAAACGGACCGGACTAGAGCCATTAAAATCGGATGAATCTAGTAGTTTTTTATGTTTACAGATTGCGATGTCTACCGCCAAAGGCTGCAATTATTCTTTGACGTTCATCAATTTATTGAAATCATTATCGGTTTATAAATACGATAAAAATATGATTGTAAGCCCCTATTCATGTTATAATTTTACAATATGGCATAAAGCTCCGCTTTTCCAACCGATTGATATAAAGCGTATGTCTGATTGCATCACCTCCGATTTCTAACCTACAATGTATGAATGTAAACATTATCGAAATCTTAATAATGAGGCTCCCGTTAATAAGGATTAATTAGAAGCTTAGAACAAGCAATCGCAGCTACAAATAGTGAAAGTGTTGTGAAGTGTTTACAGTTTATGTGTTTCTATTGCAAACGTAAGTAGTCAGTCACTTCTATGAAGTTCAGTAAGAGTTCAGTCTTGACCCTCAGTTCAATGTATCTAAATATGTAGACCTATTAGCTGGCTAACAGTGGCACATATTATCAAGCAGATGAAGGAATATGCAAAGCGCTGAAAAATAGCATTGATAATCATATCTACTACCAAACTTTTCAAAATTACTAAGACTTTCACAGCCACTGCAGTTGTTTATTTTGATCTCAATGCAGAATGTATGTACTTCGATTTAGAATGTAGCTGCTTTAAGGACTTGTGACTTGTCACTTCCAAGACTTGTCAAAACAACAGACACCATTACTTGTCAAAAACTATAGCACTTGATGATTTCAAATTTCTATTCTGTTTTAAAGATGTTATTATTATATGTCTAATTTCAAGGATACTCACATCTGTCCTGTTTCTAAGACTGATCTTAATCATAGATTACAGAAAAATTCATTATTGAATCAGAGGAAACAGATTACAAAATTTGATTTTCAAGCGATACTATTACTTACTGTCCAACAACTATAGTACTTAATAATTTCAAGCTTCTGGTCTAATTTTTTGAGATGTTATTATTATATGTCATGTTTCTAATTGATTGATCATAATCATACAACATTAAAAAAAATAGAGGAAATTTTATTTTAAAGCGATAGCATATTTTTCTCCAGATCATAAAGCGAGCATTGTTCATCTGCTTCTGTTGAATTTTTCCCAAACGAAGAACTTTACCACCAACAAACTCATAAATATTGTAAAAACCTTGTAGTAGTAGTATCTCACCTAAGTAGTACCTATAAATGGAAAATAAGAAAACAAACTTGTCAGAATTAGAAGATCTAATTGGGTTTAACAGTAGAGCACAGTCTTCAACTACACTTAAGAGTAATCATTCAAATTTCTGTACAAGTGATGAAAATTGTTGATTACTTTCATGTTTTGAATGCAAATGGAATCATAGCTCACTTTTACATTTACATAGGCATTTGTGTTAGGTGTGAGATTATGTCAGTGCACGGTTTGAAGTTTGTGATTACTTCTATGAAGTTCAGTAAGAGTTCAGTCTTGACCCTCAGTTCAATTTATCTAAATATGCAGACCTATTAGCTGGCTAACAGTGCTACATTATTTTGAAAAGTTGCTATTAGATAGTAGGATCTATCCCTTGGAAGGAACATGCAAAGCGCTGCGAAATAACATTGATGATCATATCTTCTACCAAACTGTTACTGACAGATTGTGCAATTATTTTTTCACGTTTAGCAGTTCATCAGCTTAAATACGATAAATATCATTGAAAGACGTTATTAATGCCAAAGATCAATTCCTGAAGAGAGCAGAAATCCACAACATAGCAAGACTTTGTACTTATAGCAGTGTACAGTAGTGTATAGTATTGTCTAGTGACACCCGGTGCCAAGTGTTTACAGTTTTTCGGTTCAGACGAAGTGCCTCAGTGTATATCTATCGTGATAACGTATTTCATCTTTTAAGAAGATCGTGAGGTATCCTTATTAATCGTCAGCAGATTTAAATAAGGTAAGAATAATTTTCATTCCTGTCAAATCATAAAACATTTACACTGAAGATAGAAGGTGCTATCCTTAGGCGAACACGGTTGAGATATGTCAAGTGTCAAGCGCCATTTTTTGTAAGTGCGGTAGCTAGACATGCGACGTTGCCGGATCCTCACATAAATCGGAGTTTGTCATACAATTTTATAGAGGGCGTTAATGCTATATCGAAGATTTTATAATGCCATTGTGTGTTATTTATGGTGACACATGCGACGTTGCCGGCTCCTCACATAAATCTGAGTTTATCATACAATTTTATAGAGGGCATTAATGCTATATCGAAGATTTTATAAGGCCATTGTGTGCTATTGATGGTGACACATGCGACGTTGAAAAATGAAAAATGAATGAATAATGAAAAATGCAAAATGAAAAATGAAAAATGAAATATGAAGAATGAAAAATGAAAAATAAAATATGAAAAACGAAGAACAAAAACGAAAAACGGAAAACGGAAATCGTCAGCAGATTTAAATAAGGTAAAAATAAAAAATCAAAGAATCAAAAAATCTAAAAATCAAAAAATCAAAAAATCAAAAAATCGAAAAATCGAAAAATCGAAAAATCGAAAAATCGAAAATCGAAAATCGAAAAATCGAAAAATCGAAAAATCGAAAAATCGAAAAATCGAAAAATCGAAAAATCGAAAAATCGAAAATCGAAAAATCGAAAAATCGAAAAATCGAAAATCGAAAAATCGAAAAATCGAAAAATCGAAAAATCGAAAAATCGAAAAATCGAAAAATCGAAAAATCGAAAAATCGAAAAATCGAAAAATCTAAAATTAAAATTAAAAATTAAAATAGAATAATTAAAATGAAAAATGAAAACTGATAACCAGATACCAGACACCAGATACCAGACACCAGATAGCAGACACCAGATACCAGATACCAGACACCAGACACCAGATACCAGATACCAGACATCAGATACCAGATACCAGATACCAGACATCAGATACCAGATACCAGATGCCAGACACCAGATACCAGACACCAGATACCAGGCACCAGATACCAGATACCAGACACCAGGTACTAGACACCAGACACCAGACAACAGATACCAGATACCAGATAAAGCGATAACAGATACCAAATACCAGACACCAGATACCAGAGGCCAGATACCAGACACCAGACACCAGATACCAGATACGAGATAACAGATCAAAGATGCCAAAGGATAAAAAACGATTAGAGATAGGGATAAAGTATATATCGCTAGCATTGCATTAGCATACCAGCAACTGCGCTACGGGTGGTTTTAAATAAAGACATCAACGGACAATATTTAGCATAGCGTTGGCATGCTAAAAACTGCGCTAGTCGACTATATTAAGCGGTGATCGATTGTTTTTGAATTGGTAGTGATTGGTAGTGGTTCGGAAATTGTATGACGTCGACGCGGTTTTTCCGGTTTTTAGGAGGTTCGCGGTACGTCCGGAAGGAAAGAGGTACCGTTTCGGAAAGTAGAAACTCGGCGCTTTACGGGCGGGCGAGAGCCGTCGCGGCGAGACGAACGGATCGGATCGAAAACGGCCGGTAAAGTCGAAAAATCGACCGTTTTTCGGACGGTACGCGGCGTTATTTCACACTCGTTTCGCCGTTTATCGAAATATCGACTCGAGATCGGTCTCGTTCGATAGCTAAACGAGAAATACGTACCGATAAGCTAAATCTGTTCGGTTCCGCGTCTCGGTTTTTTTTCTAGAAATGTTCGAAAAAAAGCGACAAAAATGACGAATCGCCTTGAAAACTACGATATCTCCCTTATGCCGAAGAGAAAAGGAATTTCGCGTGCCGCGTTTCGTACATCTCGGCGAGCGCTACAAATTACGCGGAGAGACGTTTTTTCGTTTACGGTACCCGTTTCGAGTAAACGAACCTCGAACGTCGTCAAGAATGACTTTTTGCGCATAAAGCGCGCTGCTTCGCCGTATATCAGCTATCTCCTCCGAAGATAAAGGAGCTACGAACCTGACGATTTTTGCGTGCGAAAGTCCATGCTTCGGACACTCTTTTAATACTATTTTCATCATTATTATTCGTTTACGTTGAAAAGTTTCGATTTTTTAAAATTCCTCGACAATACGCTACTTTTCGACGCGTGAAAAAGTCACCTTGTCATCCGGCTCTGTCCTCGCTTATTACTACCGTACGTGAGCGAGTAAAAATTATACAGCTATCGCAAAATAACGATAATGAGCTGACGAAACGATTCTGACCGTCAGAATTACCGTCAAATTCGAAAAAGTAACTTTGAGCGCCTCAAAAGTACCGATGACAACCGTTTTTCGGCGTACTTTGTCTTCGTCGATACGCACCTGCGTTACGGAGCGACGTAGCTACGATTTTTTTTCGCAAAACGACAGACCAAAGTCTCCTGATTAAACCGACATACGACACGTTACCCGATCGCATTTTTTAAACTCGGCAGATTAGAAAATTCAAAGATATGCACACATTTTTAGTTTGACGTTTCAATTTTGAATTTCCCCTCCAGATCCCCGGATTCCTGTTAGGCGGGGTATTGTAGACACGATCGTATTACGAAAGCGAGCGCGTGCAAGCGGAACGTCAAAAACGTGCCATTTTCGGCTTTATGTTGGTCGCTTCATCGAATATAGGATCACGCGAATACCATTGTCCTTTTTTACGCGTGAAAATAAACATTTTCGAAAAGATTCAAAATTTCTATATTCCATTGTCTAAACGGACCGGACTAGAGCCATTAAATCGTATGAATCTAGTAGTTTTCTATGTTTACAGATTGCGATGTCAACCGCCAAAGGCTGCAATTATTCTTTGACGTTCATCAATTTATTGAAATCATCATCGGTTTATAAATACGATAAAAATATGATTGTAAGCCCCTATTCATGTTATAATTTTACAATATGCATAAAGCTCCGCTTTTCCAACCGATTGATATACAGCGAATGTCCGATTGCATCACCCTCCGATTCTAACCTACAACGTATATGAATGTAAACATTATCGAAATCTTAATAATGAGGCTCCCGTTAATAAGGATTAATTAGAAGCTTAGAACAAGCAATCGCAGCTACAAATAGTGAAAGTGTTGTGTGAAGTGTTTACAGTTTATGTGTTTCTATTGCAAACGTAAGTAGTCAGTCACTTCTATGAAGTTCAGTAAGAGTTCAGTCTTGACCCTCAGTTCAATGTATCTAAATATGTAGACCTATTAGCTGGCTAACAGTGGCACATATTATCAAGCAGATGAAGAATATGCAAAGCGGAAAAATAGCATTGATAATCATATCTACTACCAAGTTTTCAAATTACTAAGACTTTCACAGCCACTGCAGTTGTTTATTTTGATCTCAATGCAGAATGTATGTACTTCGATTTTAGAATGTAGCTGCTTTAAGGAGACTTGTCACTTCCAAGACTTGTCAAAACAACAGACACCATTACTTGTCAAAAAACTATAGCACTTGATGATTTCAGATTTCTATTCTGTTTTTAAAGATGTTATTATTATATGTCTAATTTCAGGGATACTCACATCTGTCCTGTTTCTAAGACTGATCTAATCATAGATTACAGAAAAATTCATATTGAATCAGAGGAAACAGTTACAAAATTTGATTTTCAAGCGATACTATTACTTACTGTCCAACAACTATAGTACTTAATAATTTCAAGCTTCTGGTCTAATTTTTTGAGATGTTATTATTATATGTCATGTTTCTAATTGATTGATCATAATCATACAACATTAAAAAAAATAGAGGAAATTTTATTTTAAGGCGATAGCACATTTTTCTCCAGATCATAAAGCGAGCATTGTTCATCTGCTTCTGTTGAATTTTTCCCAAACGAAGAACTTTACCACCAACAAACTCATAAATATTGTAAAAACCTTGTAGTAGTAGTATCTCACCTGAGTAGTATGTATAAATGGAAAATAAGTAACAAACTTGTCATCTATCCCTTCGATTGGCAAATATTATCAAGCAGATGAAGGAATATGCAAAGCGCTGAAAAATAGCATTGATAATCATATCTACTACCAAAGTTTTCAAAATTACTAAGACTTTCACAGCCACTGCAGTTGTTTATTTTGATCTAAATCGATTTAGAATGTAGCTGCTTTAAGAACTTGTGACTTCCAAGACTTGTCAAAACAACAGACACCATTACTTGTCAAAATTTGTAAGATAAGTACTCTTGCACAGTATAATCGTAACTTGGTATAGACATATTTGTGATATCGCTTAGATTAAGCCTGCCAGGGGAGTGAAAGTTACCTATACGAGTACTGAACTCTACATTAAAATAATTTATGATGCCATGTGTTGTATCTAAACTATTTTTATTTCTGCAGATCACATAATTATTA
Source organism: Acanthoscelides obtectus (assembly GCA_963669975.1). Lineage (NCBI taxonomy): Eukaryota > Metazoa > Arthropoda > Insecta > Coleoptera > Chrysomelidae > Acanthoscelides > Acanthoscelides obtectus. Next base: position 17,633 of record CAVLJG010003468.1, read on the forward strand.
CATACATCCTTAAAGGGCCCAATTTGAAGTAACATATATAGAGTTCAATTTTCACATTGTTGTTATTTTTACGGGTTCTTCTTTCTGGCGATGGAAAGTTCAATTGCTTCTCCCTATTATACCTAAACAATGTAGGTCTATTTTCTTTTTTCCCATCCACAAGTGACAACTACATAAGTATGCACCAGGACCTGGTTCAACAACTGTTCTCCTGCAATAAATAGTAAACATAAGACAAAAGTTCAATTTGAAAATATCCTATCAAAGAACGGTAGGTCATGTGAATAGCAATATCTAAATACAAGCATTTTTTATAAGCAAGATACACACACATTAGCGGATCGCTCAGTTACATACCTGCTTGTAAACTAACGGCCTTATTTCAACAAAAATTGTTTTAAAACTCCACTTTAACCACTTGATACGGAAGAAGTTTTCTCAAGGTGTTTATGTTTACTTTTTTTTTAGTTTTACGGATTTCCTTACTATGATATTTAGGAATTAACTTTCAGAATCTTAATTTTTCCTTTCATTATGTTGTAGATGCACACATCTCACAATAGGAGTTATTGAATTTTAATTTTAAACAAAATACATTTCATTTTCCAGGTTAGAAAAAATTACCTATGACAATGACATTGACATTAAAAAACAGAAAACATATACACTGAAGAAAGCATAGTCCACTGCTATCCGTAGACGAACACGGTTGACATATGTCAGTGTCAAGCGCCATTTTTTTGCAAGTCGTGTTATAGCTAGATTTATGCGACGATCCTCATATAAATCTAAGTCTGCTATACAATTTGCTACATGGAAGATTTTATAACGCCATGTATGGTATTAACAACAACACATGCGACGTTGCCGGCATCTCACATAAATCTGAGTCTGTTATACAATTGTATACAGGATATTTCAATGCTATATGGAAGATAACAGACAACAGATAACAGGTAAAAGGTGGTAACAGGTAACAGGTGGTAACATATAACAGATAACAGATAACTTATAACAGATAAAAGATAAAATATGACAGACAACAGATAAAAAGTAACAGATAGAAGAAAACAGGTAACAGATAACAAATAACTGATAACTAAAAAATGAAAACTGAAATCTGAAGAATGAAAAATGAAAAATGAAAAATGAAAAATGAAAAATGAAAATGAAAAATTGAAAATTGAAAATTGAAAATTAAAAATCAAAAATCAAAAATCAAAACTCAAAAATCAAAAATCTAAATCAAAATCAAAAATCAAAAATCAAAAAATCAAAAATCAAAAATCAAAGATCAAAAATCAAAAATCAAAAATCAAAAATCAAAAATCAAAATCAAAAATCCGAAAATCGAAAATCGAAAAATCGAAAAATCGAAAATCGAAAAATCGAAAAATCGAAAAATCGAAAATCGAAAAATCGAAAAATCGAAAAATCGAAAAATCGAAAAATCGAAAAATCGAAAAATCGAAAATCGAAAAATCGAAAAATCGAAAAATCGAAAAATCGAAAATAATCGAAAAATCGAAAAATCGAAAAATCGAAAAATCGAAAAATCGAAAAATCGAAAATCGAAAAATCGAAAAATCGAAAAATCGAAAAATCGAAAAATCGAAAAATCGAAAAATCGAAAAATCGAAAAATCGAAAAATCGAAAAATCGAAAATCGAAAAATCGAAAAATCGAAAAATCGAAAATCGAAAAATCGAAAAATCGAAAAATCGAAAAAATCGAAAAATAGAAAAATCGAAAAATCGAAAAATAAAAATTAAAAATTAAAAATTAAAAATTAAAATAGAAAAATTAAAAATGAAAAATTAAAAATGAAAAATTAAAAATTAAAATAGAAAAATGAAAAATGAAAACTGATAACTTATAAAAGATAACAGATACCAGATAGCAGATACCAGAAACCAGATACTAGACACCAGATACCAGATACCAGACACCAGATACCAGATACCAGATGCCAGACACCAGACATCAGATACCAGACACCAGACACCAGATACCAGACACCAGAAACGAGATACGAGATACCAGATACCAGATACCAGACACCAGATACCAGATACCAAACACCAGATACGAGATACCAGATACCAGATACCAGCCACCAGATACCAGACACCAGATACCAGACACCAGATGCCAGACACCAGATACAGACACCAGATACAGATACCAGATACCAGACACCAGATACCAGACATCAGATACCAGACACCAGATACCAAACATCAGATACCTGATACCAGATACCAGATACCAGACACCAGATACCAGATACCAGATACCAGATACCAGACACCAGATACCAGATACCAGACACCAGACACCAGAAACGAGATACGAGATACCAGATACCAGACACCAGATACCAGATACCAAACACCAGATACGAGATACCAGATACCAGATACCAGCCACCAGATACCAGACACCAGATACCAGACACCAGATGCCAGACACCAGATACCAGACACCAGATACCAGACACCAGATACCAGATACCAGACACCAGATACCAGACATCAGATACCAGACACCAGATACCAGATACCAAACATCAGATACCTGATACCAGATACCAGATACGAGATACCAGATACCAGATACCAGACACCAGATACCAGACACCAGATACCAGACACCAGAAACCAGATACCAGATAAAGAGATAACAGATACCAAATACCAGATACCAGACACCAGACACCAGACACCAGATACCAGACACCAGAAACCAGATACCAGATACGAGATACCAGAACCAGATACCAGACACCAGACACCAGATACCAGATACCAGACACCAGACACCAGATACCAGATACCAGACATCAGATACCAGACACCAGAAACCAGATACCAGATACGAGATACCAGATACCAGATACCAGACACCAGACACCAGATACCAGATACCAAACACCAGATACGAGATACCAGATACCAGATACCAGCCACCAGATACCAGACACCAGATACCAGACACCAGAAACCAGATACCAGATAAAGAGATAACAGATACCAAATACCAGATACCAGACACCAGACACCAGATACCAGACACCAGATACCAGACACCAGATACCAGATACCAGACACCAGATACCAGACATCAGATACCAGACACCAGATACCAGATACCAAACATCAGATACCTGATACCAGATACCAGATACCAGATACGAGATACCAGATACCAGATACCAGAGACCAGATACCAGACACCAGATACCAGACTGAAGCTAAAAGATAAAATATGACAGACAACAGATAAAAAGTAACAGATAGAAGAAAACAGGTAACAGATAACAAATAACTGATAACTAAAAATGAAAACTGAAATCTGAAGAATGAAAAATGAAAAATGAAAAATGAAAAATGAAAAATGAAAAATGAAAATTGAAAATTGAAAATTAAAAATCAAAAATCAAAAATCAAAATCAAAACTCAAAAATCAAAAATCAAAAATCTAAATCAAAAATCAAAAATCAAAAATCAAAAATCAAAAATCAAGATCAAAAATCAAAAATCAAAAATCAAAGATCAAAAATCAAAAATCAAAAAATCAAAAATCAAAAATCCGAAAAATCGAAAATCGAAAAATCGAAAAAATCGAAAAATCGAAAAATCGAAAAATCGAAAAATCGAAAAATCGAAAAATCGAAAAATCGAAAAATCGAAAATCGAAAAATCGAAAAATCGAAAAATCGAAAAATCGAAAAATCGAAAATCGAAAAATCGAAAAATCGAAAAATCGAAAAATCGAAAATCGAAAAATCGAAAAATCGAAAAATCGAAAAATCGAAAAATCGAAAAATCGAAAAATCGAAAAATCGAAAAATCGAAAATCGAAAAATCGAAAAATCGAAAATCGAAAAATCGAAAAAATCGAAAAATCGAAAAATCGAAAAATCGAAAAATCGAAAAATCGAAATAAATCGAAAAAATCGAAAAATAGAAAAATAGAAAAATAGAAAAATGGAAAAATAAAAATTAAAAATTAAAATAGAAAAATTAAAAATGAAAAATTAAAATGAAAAATTAATAATTAAAATAGAAAAATGAAAAATGAAAACTGATAACTTATAAAAGATAACAGATACCAGATAGCAGATACCAGAAACCAGATACTAGACACCAGATACCAGACACCAGATACCAGATACCAGACACCAGATACCAGATACCAGATGCCAGACACCAGACACCAGACATCAGATACCAGACACCAGACACCAGACACCAGATACCAGACACCAGATACCAGACACCAGATACCAGACATCAGATTACCAGACACCAGAAACCAGATACCAGATACGAGATACCAGACACCAGACACCAGATAGCAGATACCAAACACCAGATACGAGATACCAGATACCAGATACCAGCCACCAGAAACTAGATACCAGATAAAGAGATAACAGATACCAAATACCAGATACCAGACACCAGATACCAGACATCAGATACCAGATACCAGATACCAGATGCCAGACACCAGATACCGGATACAGATACCAGACATCAGATACCAGACACCAGAAACCAGATACCAGATACCAGATACCAGACACCAGACACCAGATACCAGATACCAAACACCAGATACGAGATACCAGATACCAGATACCAGCCACCAGAAACCAGATACAGATAAAGAGATAAAAGATACCAAATACCAGATACCAGCTACCAGATACCAGATACCAGACACCAGACACCAGATACCAGACATCAGATACCAGACACCAGATACCAGATGCCAGAACACCAGATACCGGATACCAGATACCAGACATCAGATACCAGACAACAGATACCAGATACCAGATACCAGATACCAGACACCGGATACCGGATACCAGATACCAGATACCTGATACCAGATACCAGATCAAAGATGCCAAAGGATAAAAAATGATTAGAGATAGTTATCGCTAGCATTGCATTAGCATACCAGCAACTGCGCTACGTGAGGTTTTAAATAAGACATCAACGTACAATATTTGGCATAGCGTTAGCATGCCAGAAACTGCGCTAGTCGACTATATTAAGCGGTGATCGATTGTTTTTGAATTGGTAGTGATTGGTATGGGTTCGGAAATTGTATGACGTCGACGCGGTTTTTCCGGTTTTTTAGGAGGTTCGCGGTACGTTCGGAGGGAAAGAGATACCGTTTCGGAAAGTAGACGGTCGGCGCTTTACGGGCGGGCGAGAGCCGTCGCGGCGAGAGGAACGGATCGGATCGAAAACGGCCGGTAAAGTCGAAAAATCGACCGTTTTTCGGACGGTACGCGGCGTTATTCACACTGGTTTCGCCGTTTATCGAAATATCGACTCGAGATCGGTCTCGTTCGATAGCTAAACGAAAAATACGTGCCTATTAGCTAAATCTGTTCGTTCCGCGTCTCGGTTTTTTCTAGAAATGTTCGAAAAAAATGCGACAAAATGACGAATCGCCTTGAAAACTACGCTATCTCCCTTATGCCGAAGAGAAAAAGGAATTTCGCGCGCCACGTTTCGTACATCTCGGCGAGCGCTACAAAGTTACGCGGAGAGACGTTTTTTCGTTTACGGTACCCGTTTCGAAATAACGAACCTCGAACGTCGTCAAGAATGACTTTTTTGCGTATAAAGCGCGCTTGCTTCGCCGTAAAATCAGCTATCTCCTCCGAAGATAAAGGAGCTACGAACCTGACGATTTTTGCGTGAGAAAGCCCATGCTTCGGACACTCTTTAATACTATTTCATCATCATTATTCGTTACGTTGAAAAGTTTCGATTTTTTTAAAAATTCCTCGACAATACGCTACTTTTCGACGCGTGAAAAAGTCATCTTGTCATCCGGCTCTGTCCTCGCTTATTACTACCGTACGTGAGCGAGTAAAAATTATACAGCTATCGAAAAATAACGATAATGAGCTGACGAAACGATTCTGACCGTCAGAATTACCGTCAAATTTCGAAAAAGTAAACTTTGAGCGCCTCAAAAGTACCGATGACAACCGTTTTTCGGCGTACTTTGTCTTCGTCGATACGCACCTGCGTTACGGAGCGACGTGCTACGATTTTTTTTCGCAAAACGAAGGCCAAAGTTCCCTGATTAAACCGACATACGGCACGTTACCCGATCGCATTTTTTAAACTCGGCAGATTACAAAATTCAAAAATGCACACATTTTTAGTTTGAAGTTTCAATTTTGAATTTCCCCTCCAGATCCCCGGATTCCTGTTAGGCGGGGTATTGTAGATACGATCGTATTACGAAAGCGAGCGAGTGCGAGCGGAACGTCAAAAACGTGCCATTTTCGGCTTCATGACTATCGCTCATCGCATCCAATATTGGATCACGCCAAATAGAATTGTCCTTTTTTGCGCGTGAAAATCAACATTTTCGAAAAGATTCAAAATTTCTATATTCCATTGTCTAAACGGACCGGACTAGAGCCATTAAAATCGTAGGAATCTAGTAGTTTTTTTTATTTTACAGATTGCGATGTCTACCGCCAAAGGCTGCAATTATTCTTTGACGTTCATCAATTTATTGAAATCATCATCGGTTTATAAATACTATAAAAATATGATTGTAAGCCCCTATTCATGTTATAATTTTACAATATGGCATAAAGCTCCGCTTTTCCAACCGATTGATATAAAGCGTATGTCTGATTGCATCACATCATTTCTAACCTACAATGTATGAATGTAAACATTATCGAAATCTAACAATGAGGCTCCCGTTAATAAGGAT
>CAVLJG010003469.1:0-24356 GCA_963669975.1 Acanthoscelides obtectus
ATATCAGGAGCGGACTGCAGATCCAATACCTCTTCGCATTTCTGTTATCCGGATAGCAAACCCCAGTTCCTACAATTAGAGTGATTCAGCCAGTAATATCTGATGGTCGATGTGGTGTTTCTAGAAATTAGTATCAGGATCGCAGAAGCGACGAGAGGTCATTATAAGAATTCAAGTTTCCCGCGAATTTTATATTAGGAGCGGACTGCAGATCCAATACCTCTTCGCATTTCTGTTATCCGGATAGCAAACCCCAGTTCCTACAATTAGAGTGCTTCATCCAGTAATATATGATGGTCGATGTGGTGTTTCTAGAAATTAGTATCAGGATCGCAGAAGCGACGAGAGGTCATCATAAGAATTCAAGTTTCCCGCGAATTTTATATTAGGAGCGGACTGCAGATCCAATACCTCTTCGCATTTCTGTTATCCGGATAGCAAACCCCAGTTCCTACAATTAGAGTGCTTCAGCCAGTAATATCTGATGGTCGATGTGGTGTTTTCTAGAAATTAGTATCAGGATCGCAGAAGCGACGAGAGGTCATTATAAGAATTCAAGTTTCCCGCGAATTTTATATTAGGAGCGGACTGCAGATCCAATACCTCTTCGCATTTCTGTTATCCGGATAGCAAACCCCAGTTCCTACAATTAGAGTGCTTCAGCCAGTAATATATGATGGTCGATGTGGTGTTTCTAGAAATTAGTATCAGGATCGCAGAAGCGACGAGAGGTCATTATAAGAATTCAAGTTTCCCGCGAATTTTATATTAGGAGCGGACTGCAGATCCAATACCTCTTCGCATTTCTGTTATCCGGATAGCAAACCCCAGTTCCTACAATTAGAGTGCTTCAGCCAGTAATATATGATGGTCGATGTGGTGTTTCTAGAAATTAGTATCAGGATCGCAGAAGCGTCGAGAGGTCATCATAAGAATTCAAGTTTCCCGCGAATTTTATATTAGGAGCGGACTGCAGATCCAATACCCTCTTCGCATTTCTGTTATCCGGATAGCAAACCCCAGTTCCTACAATTAGAGTGATTCAGCCAGTAATATCTGATGGTCGATGTGGTGTTTCTAGAAATTAGTATCAGGATCGCAGAAGCGACGAGAGGTCATTATAAGAATTCAAGTTTCCCGCGAATTTTATATTAGGAGCGGACTGCAGATCCAATACCTCTTCGCATTTCTGTTATCCGGATAGCAAACCCCAGTTCCTACAATTAGAGTGCTTCATCCAGTAATATATGATGGTCGATGTGGTGTTTCTAGAAATTAGTATCAGGATCGCAGAAGCGACGAGAGGTCATCATAAGAATTCAAGTTTCCCGCGAATTTTATATTAGGAGCGGACTGCAGATCCAATACCTCTTCGCATTTCTGTTATCCGGATAGCAAACCCCAGTTCCTACAATTAGAGTGCTTCAGCCAGTAATATATGATGGTCGATGTGGTGTTTCTAGAAATTAGTATCAGGATCGCAGAAGCGACGAGAGGTCATCATAAGAATTCAAGTTTCCCGCGAATTTTATATTAGGAGCGGACTGCAGATCCAATACCTCTTCGCATTTCTGTTATCCGGATAGCAAACCCCAGTTCCTACAATTAGAGTGCTTCAGCCAGTAATATCTGATGGTCGATGTGGTGTTTCTAGAAATTAGTATCAGGATCGCAGAAGCGACGAGAGGTCATTATAAGAATTCAAGTTTCCCGCGAATTTTATATTAGGAGCGGACTGCAGATCCAATACCTCTTCGCATTTCTGTTATCCGGATAGCAAACCCCAGTTCCTACAATTAGAGTGCTTCAGCCAGTAATATATGATGGTCGATGTGGTGTTTCTAGAAATTAGTATCAGGATCGCAGAAGCGACGAGAGGTCATTATAAGAATTCAAGTTTCCCGCGAATTTTATATTAGGAGCGGACTGCAGATCCAATACCTCTTCGCATTTCTGTTATCCGGATAGCAAACCCCAGTTCCTACAATTAGAGTGCTTCAGCCAGTAATATATGATGGTCGATGTGGTGTTTCTAGAAATTAGTATCAGGATCGCAGAAGCGACGAGAGGTCATTATAAGAATTCAAGTTTCCCGCGAATTTTATATTAGGAGCGGACTGCAGATCCAATACCTCTTCGCATTTCTGTTATCCGGATAGCAAACCCCAGTTCCTACAATTAGAGTGCTTCAGCCAGTAATATCTGATGGTCGATGTGGTGTTTCTAGAAATTAGTATCAGGATCGCAGAAGCGACGAGAGGTCATTATAAGAATTCAAGTTTCCCGCGAATTTTATATTAGGAGCGGACTGCAGATCCAATACCTCTTCGCATTTCTGTTATCCGGATAGCAAACCCCAGTTCCTACAATTAGAGTGCTTCAGCCAGTAATATATGATGGTCGATGTGGTGTTTCTAGAAATTAGTATCAGGATCGCAGAAGCGACGAGAGGTCATTATAAGAATTCAAGTTTCCCGCGAATTTTATATTAGGAGCGGACTGCAGATCCAATACCTCTTCGCATTTCTGTTATCCGGATAGCAAACCCCAGTTCCTACAATTAGAGTGCTTCAGCCAGTAATATCTGATGGTCGATGTGGTGTTTCTAGAAATTAGTATCAGGATCGCAGAAGCGACGAGAGGTCATTATAAGAATTCAAGTTTCCCGCGAATTTTATATTAGGAGCGGACTGCAGATCCAATACCTCTTCGCATTTCTGTTATCCGGATAGCAAACCCCAGTTCCTACAATTAGAGTGCTTCAGCCAGTAATATATGATGGTCGATGTGGTGTTTCTAGAAATTAGTATCAGGATCGCAGAAGCGACGAGAGGTCATTATAAGAATTCAAGTTTCCCGCGAATTTTATATTAGGAGCGGACTGCAGATCCAATACCTCTTCGCATTTCTGTTATCCGGATAGCAAACCCCAGTTCCTACAATTAGAGTGCTTCAGCCAGTAATATATGATGGTCGATGTGGTGTTTCTAGAAATTAGTATCAGGATCGCAGAAGCGACGAGAGGTCATTATAAGAATTCAAGTTTCCCGCGAATTTTATATTAGGAGCGGACTGCAGATCCAATACCTCTTCGCATTTCTGTTATCCGGATAGCAAACCCCAGTTCCTACAATTAGAGTGCTTCAGCCAGTAATATATGATGGTCGATGTGGTGTTTCTAGAAATTAGTATCAGGATCGCAGAAGCGACGAGAGGTCATTATAAGAATTCAAGTTTCCCGCGAATTTTATATTAGGAGCGGACTGCAGATCCAATACCTCTTCGCATTTCTGTTATCCGGATAGCAAACCCCAGTTCCTACAATTAGAGTGCTTCAGCCAGTAATATATGATGGTCGATGTGGTGTTTCTAGAAATTAGTATCAGGATCGCAGAAGCGACGAGAGGTCATTATAAGAATTCAAGTTTCCCGCGAATTTTATATTAGGAGCGGACTGCAGATCCAATACCTCTTCGCATTTCTGTTATCCGGATAGCAAACCCCAGTTCCTACAATTAGAGTGCTTCAGCCAGTAATATATGATGGTCGATGTGGTGTTTCTAGAAATTAGTATCAGGATCGCAGAAGCGACGAGAGGTCATTATAAGAATTCAAGTTTCCCGCGAATTTTATATTAGGAGCGGACTGCAGATCCAATACCTCTTCGCATTTCTGTTATCCGGATAGCAAACCCCAGTTCCTACAATTAGAGTGCTTCAGCCAGTAATATATGATGGTCGATGTGGTGTTTCTAGAAATTAGTATCAGGATCGCAGAAGCGACGAGAGGTCATTATAAGAATTCAAGTTTCCCGCGAATTTTATATTAGGAGCGGACTGCAGATCCAATACCTCTTCGCATTTCTGTTATCCGGATAGCAAACCCCAGTTCCTACAATTAGAGTGCTTCAGCCAGTAATATATGATGGTCGATGTGGTGTTTCTAGAAATTAGTATCAGGATCGCAGAAGCGACGAGAGGTCATTATAAGAATTCAAGTTTCCCGCGAATTTTATATTAGGAGCGGACTGCAGATCCAATACCTCTTCGCATTTCTGTTATCCGGATAGCAAACCCCAGTTCCTACAATTAGAGTGCTTCAGCCAGTAATATATGATGGTCGATGTGGTGTTTCTAGAAATTAGTATCAGGATCGCAGAAGCGACGAGAGGTCATTATAAGAATTCAAGTTTCCCGCGAATTTTATATTAGGAGCGGACTGCAGATCCAATACCTCTTCGCATTTCTGTTATCCGGATAGCAAACCCCAGTTCCTACAATTAGAGTGCTTCAGCCAGTAATATATGATGGTCGATGTGGTGTTTCTAGAAATTAGTATCAGGATCGCAGAAGCGACGAGAGGTCATTATAAGAATTCAAGTTTCCCGCGAATTTTATATTAGGAGCGGACTGCAGATCCAATACCTCTTCGCATTTCTGTTATCCGGATAGCAAACCCCAGTTCCTACAATTAGAGTGCTTCAGCCAGTAATATATGATGGTCGATGTGGTGTTTCTAGAAATTAGTATCAGGATCGCAGAAGCGACGAGAGGTCATTATAAGAATTCAAGTTTCCCGCGAATTTTATATTAGGAGCGGACTGCAGATCCAATACCTCTTCGCATTTCTGTTATCCGGATAGCAAACCCCAGTTCCTACAATTAGAGTGCTTCAGCCAGTAATATATGATGGTCGATGTGGTGTTTCTAGAAATTAGTATCAGGATCGCAGAAGCGACGAGAGGTCATTATAAGAATTCAAGTTTCCCGCGAATTTTATATTAGGAGCGGACTGCAGATCCAATACCTCTTCGCATTTCTGTTATCCGGATAGCAAACCCCAGTTCCTACAATTAGAGTGCTTCAGCCAGTAATATATGATGGTCGATGTGGTGTTTCTAGAAATTAGTATCAGGATCGCAGAAGCGACGAGAGGTCATTATAAGAATTCAAGTTTCCCGCGAATTTTATATTAGGAGCGGACTGCAGATCCAATACCTCTTCGCATTTCTGTTATCCGGATAGCAAACCCCAGTTCCTACAATTAGAGTGCTTCAGCCAGTAATATATGATGGTCGATGTGGTGTTTCTAGAAATTAGTATCAGGATCGCAGAAGCGACGAGAGGTCATTATAAGAATTCAAGTTTCCCGCGAATTTTATATTAGGAGCGGACTGCAGATCCAATACCTCTTCGCATTTCTGTTATCCGGATAGCAAACCCCAGTTCCTACAATTAGAGTGCTTCAGCCAGTAATATATGATGGTCGATGTGGTGTTTCTAGAAATTAGTATCAGGATCGCAGAAGCGACGAGAGGTCATCATAAGAATTCAAGTTTCCCGCGAATTTTATATCAGGAGCGGACTGCAGATCCAATACCTCTTCGCATTTCTGTTATCCGGATAGCAAACCCAGTTCCTACAATTAGAGTGCTTCAGCCAGTAATATATGATGGTCGATGTGGTGTTTCTAGAAATTAGTATCAGGATCGCAGAAGCGACGAGAGGTCATTATAAGAATTCAAGTTTCCCGCGAATTTTATATTAGGAGCGGACTGCAGATCCAATACCTCTTCGCATTTCTGTTATCCGGATAGCAAACCCCAGTTCCTACAATTAGAGTGCTTCAGCCAGTAATATATGATGGTCGATGTGGTGTTTCTAGAAATTAGTATCAGGATCGCAGAAGCGACGAGAGGTCATTATAAGAATTCAAGTTTCCCGCGAATTTTATATTAGGAGCGGACTGCAGATCCAATACCTCTTCGCATTTCTGTTATCCGGATAGCAAACCCCAGTTCCTACAATTAGAGTGCTTCAGCCAGTAATATATGATGGTCGATGTGGTGTTTCTAGAAATTAGTATCAGGATCGCAGAAGCGACGAGAGGTCATTATAAGAATTCAAGTTTCCCGCGAATTTTATATTAGGAGCGGACTGCAGATCCAATACCTCTTCGCATTTCTGTTATCCGGATAGCAAACCCCAGTTCCTACAATTAGAGTGCTTCAGCCAGTAATATATGATGGTCGATGTGGTGTTTCTAGAAATTAGTATCAGGATCGCAGAAGCGACGAGAGGTCATTATAAGAATTCAAGTTTCCCGCGAATTTTATATTAGGAGCGGACTGCAGATCCAATACCTCTTCGCATTTCTGTTATCCGGATAGCAAACCCCAGTTCCTACAATTAGAGTGCTTCAGCCAGTAATATCTGATGGTCGATGTGGTGTTTCTAGAAATTAGTATCAGGATCGCAGAAGCGACGAGAGGTCATTATAAGAATTCAAGTTTCCCGCGAATTTTATATTAGGAGCGGACTGCAGATCCAATACCTCTTCGCATTTCTGTTATCCGGATAGCAAACCCCAGTTCCTACAATTAGAGTGCTTCAGCCAGTAATATCTGATGGTCGATGTGGTGTTTCTAGAAATTAGTATCAGGATCGCAGAAGCGACGAGAGGTCATTATAAGAATTCAAGTTTCCCGCGAATTTTATATTAGGAGCGGACTGCAGATCCAATACCTCTTCGCATTTCTGTTATCCGGATAGCAAACCCCAGTTCCTACAATTAGAGTGCTTCAGCCAGTAATATCTGATGGTCGATGTGGTGTTTCTAGAAATTAGTATCAGGATCGCAGAAGCGACGAGAGGTCATTATAAGAATTCAAGTTTCCCGCGAATTTTATATTAGGAGCGGACTGCAGATCCAATACCTCTTCGCATTTCTGTTATCCGGATAGCAAACCCCAGTTCCTACAATTAGAGTGCTTCAGCCAGTAATATCTGATGGTCGATGTGGTGTTTCTAGAAATTAGTATCAGGATCGCAGAAGCGACGAGAGGTCATTATAAGAATTCAAGTTTCCCGCGAATTTTATATTAGGAGCGGACTGCAGATCCAATACCTCTTCGCATTTCTGTTATCCGGATAGCAAACCCCAGTTCCTACAATTAGAGTGCTTCAGCCAGTAATATCTGATGGTCGATGTGGTGTTTCTAGAAATTAGTATCAGGATCGCAGAAGCGACGAGAGGTCATTATAAGAATTCAAGTTTCCCGCGAATTTTATATTAGGAGCGGACTGCAGATCCAATACCTCTTCGCATTTCTGTTATCCGGATAGCAAACCCCAGTTCCTACAATTAGAGTGCTTCAGCCAGTAATATCTGATGGTCGATGTGGTGTTTCTAGAAATTAGTATCAGGATCGCAGAAGCGACGAGAGGTCATTATAAGAATTCAAGTTTCCCGCGAATTTTATATTAGGAGCGGACTGCAGATCCAATACCTCTTCGCATTTCTGTTATCCGGATAGCAAACCCCAGTTCCTACATTAGAGTGCTTCAGCCAGTAATATCTGATGGTCGATGTGGTGTTTCTAGAAATTAGTATCAGGATCGCAGAAGCGACGAGAGGTCATTATAAGAATTCAAGTTTCCCGCGAATTTTATATTAGGAGCGGACTGCAGATCCAATACCTCTTCGCATTTCTGTTATCCGGATAGCAAACCCCAGTTCCTACAATTAGAGTGCTTCAGCCAGTAATATATGATGGTCGATGTGGTGTTTCTAGAAATTAGTATCAGGATCGCAGAAGCGACGAGAGGTCATTATAAGAATTCAAGTTTCCCGCGAATTTTATATTAGGAGCGGACTGCAGATCCAATACCTCTTCGCATTTCTGTTATCCGGATAGCAAACCCCAGTTCCTACAATTAGAGTGCTTCAGCCAGTAATATCTGATGGTCGATGTGGTGTTTCTAGAAATTAGTATCAGGATCGCAGAAGCGACGAGAGGTCATTATTAGAATTCAAGTTTCCCGCGAATTTTATATCAGGAGCGGACTGCAGATCCAATACCTCTTCGCATTTCTGTTATCCGGATAGCAAACCCCAGTTCCTACATTAGAGTGCTTCAGCCAGTAATATCTGATGGTCGATGTGGTGTTTCTAGAAATTAGTATCAGGATCGCAGAAGCGACGAGAGGTCATTATAAGAATTCAAGTTTCCCGCGAATTTTATATTAGGAGCGGACTGCAGATCCAATACCTCTTCGCATTTCTGTTATCCGGATAGCAAACCCCAGTTCCTACAATTAGAGTGCTTCAGCCAGTAATATCTGATGGTCGATGTGGTGTTTCTAGAAATTAGTATCAGGATCGCAGAAGCGACGAGAGGTCATTATAAGAATTCAAGTTTCCCGCGAATTTTATATTAGGAGCGGACTGCAGATCCAATACCTCTTCGCATTTCTGTTATCCGGATAGCAAACCCCAGTTCCTACAATTAGAGTGCTTCAGCCAGTAATATCTGATGGTCGATGTGGTGTTTCTAGAAATTAGTATCAGGATCGCAGAAGCGACGAGAGGTCATTATAAGAATTCAAGTTTCCCGCGAATTTTATATTAGGAGCGGACTGCAGATCCAATACCTCTTCGCATTTCTGTTATCCGGATAGCAAACCCCAGTTCCTACAATTAGAGTGCTTCAGCCAGTAATATCTGATGGTCGATGTGGTGTTTCTAGAAATTAGTATCAGGATCGCAGAAGCGACGAGAGGTCATTATTAGAATTCAAGTTTCCCGCGAATTTTATATTAGGAGCGGACTGCAGATCCAATACCTCTTCGCATTTCTGTTATCCGGATAGCAAACCCCAGTTCCTACAATTAGAGTGCTTCAGCCAGTAATATCTGATGGTCGATGTGGTGTTTCTAGAAATTAGTATCAGGATCGCAGAAGCGACGAGAGGTCATTATAAGAATTCAAGTTTCCCGCGAATTTTATATTAGGAGCGGACTGCAGATCCAATACCTCTTCGCATTTCTGTTATCCGGATAGCAAACCCCAGTTCCTACAATTAGAGTGCTTCAGCCAGTAATATATGATGGTCGATGTGGTGTTTCTAGAAATTAGTATCAGGATCGCAGAAGCGACGAGAGGTCATTATAAGAATTCAAGTTTCCCGCGAATTTTATATTAGGAGCGGACTGCAGATCCAATACCTCTTCGCATTTCTGTTATCCGGATAGCAAACCCCAGTTCCTACAATTAGAGTGCTTCAGCCAGTAATATCTGATGGTCGATGTGGTGTTTCTAGAAATTAGTATCAGGATCGCAGAAGCGACGAGAGGTCATTATAAGAATTCAAGTTTCCCGCGAATTTTATATTAGGAGCGGACTGCAGATCCAATACCTCTTCGCATTTCTGTTATCCGGATAGCAAACCCCAGTTCCTACAATTAGAGTGATTCAGCCAGTAATATCTGATGGTCGATGTGGTGTTTCTAGAAATTAGTATCAGGATCGCAGAAGCGACGAGAGGTCATTATAAGAATTCAAGTTTCCCGCGAATTTTATATTAGGAGCGGACTGCAGATCCAATACCTCTTCGCATTTCTGTTATCCGGATAGCAAACCCCAGTTCCTACAATTAGAGTGCTTCAGCCAGTAATATCTGATGGTCGATGTGGTGTTTCTAGAAATTAGTATCAGGATCGCAGAAGCGACGAGAGGTCATTATAAGAATTCAAGTTTCCCGCGAATTTTATATTAGGAGCGGACTGCAGATCCAATACCTCTTCGCATTTCTGTTATCCGGATAGCAAACCCCAGTTCCTACAATTAGAGTGCTTCAGCCAGTAATATCTGATGGTCGATGTGGTGTTTCTAGAAATTAGTATCAGGATCGCAGAAGCGACGAGAGGTCATTATAAGAATTCAAGTTTCCCGCGAATTTTATATTAGGAGCGGACTGCAGATCCAATACCTCTTCGCATTTCTGTTATCCGGATAGCAAACCCCAGTTCCTACATTAGAGTGCTTCAGCCAGTAATATCTGATGGTCGATGTGGTGTTTCTAGAAATTAGTATCAGGATCGCAGAAGCGACGAGAGGTCATTATTAGAATTCAAGTTTCCCGCGAATTTTATATCAGGAGCGGACTGCAGATCCAATACCTCTTCGCATTTCTGTTATCCGGATAGCAAACCCCAGTTCCTACAATTAGAGTGCTTCAGCCAGTAATATCTGATGGTCGATGTGGTGTTTCTAGAAATTAGTATCAGGATCGCAGAAGCGACGAGAGGTCATTATAAGAATTCAAGTTTCCCGCGAATTTTATATTAGGAGCGGACTGCAGATCCAATACCTCTTCGCATTTCTGTTATCCGGATAGCAAACCCCAGTTCCTACAATTAGAGTGCTTCAGCCAGTAATATATGATGGTCGATGTGGTGTTTCTAGAAATTAGTATCAGGATCGCAGAAGCGACGAGAGGTCATTATTAGAATTCAAGTTTCCCGCGAATTTTATATTAGGAGCGGACTGCAGATCCAATACCTCTTCGCATTTCTGTTATCCGGATAGCAAACCCCAGTTCCTACAATTAGAGTGCTTCAGCCAGTAATATTTGATGGTCGATGTGGTGTTTCTAGAAATTAGTATCAGGATCGCAGAAGCGACGAGAGGTCATTATTAGAATTCAAGTTTCCCGCGAATTTTATATTAGGAGCGGACTGCAGATCCAATACCTCTTCGCATTTCTGTTATCCGGATAGCAAACCCCAGTTCCTACAATTAGAGTGCTTCAGCCAGTAATATCTGATGGTCGATGTGGTGTTTCTAGAAATTAGTATCAGGATCGCAGAAGCGACGAGAGGTCATTATAAGAATTCAGCTTTCCCGCGAATTTTATATTAGGAGCGGACTGCAGATCCAATACCTCTTCGCATTTCTGTTATCCGGATAGCAAACCCCAGTTCCTACAATTAGAGTGATTCAGCCAGTAATATCTGATGGTCGATGTGGTGTTTCTAGAAATTAGTATCAGGATCGCAGAAGCGACGAGAGGTCATTATAAGAATTCAAGTTTCCCGCGAATTTTATATTAGGAGCGGACTGCAGATCCAATACCTCTTCGCATTTCTGTTATCCGGATAGCAAACCCCAGTTCCTACAATTAGAGTGCTTCAGCCAGTAATATATGATGGTCGATGTGGTGTTTCTAGAAATTAGTATCAGGATCGCAGAAGCGACGAGAGGTCATTATAAGAATTCAAGTTTCCCGCGAATTTTATATTAGGAGCGGACTGCAGATCCAATACCTCTTCGCATTTCTGTTATCCGGATAGCAAACCCCAGTTCCTACAATTAGAGTGCTTCAGCCAGTAATATCTGATGGTCGATGTGGTGTTTCTAGAAATTAGTATCAGGATCGCAGAAGCGACGAGAGGTCATTATAAGAATTCAAGTTTCCCGCGAATTTTATATTAGGAGCGGACTGCAGATCCAATACCTCTTCGCATTTCTGTTATCCGGATAGCAAACCCCAGTTCCTACAATTAGAGTGCTTCAGCCAGTAATATCTGATGGTCGATGTGGTGTTTCTAGAAATTAGTATCAGGATCGCAGAAGCGACGAGAGGTCATTATAAGAATTCAAGTTTCCCGCGAATTTTATATTAGGAGCGGACTGCAGATCCAATACCTCTTCGCATTTCTGTTATCCGGATAGCAAACCCCAGTTCCTACAATTAGAGTGCTTCAGCCAGTAATATCTGATGGTCGATGTGGTGTTTCTAGAAATTAGTATCAGGATCGCAGAAGCGACGAGAGGTCATTATAAGAATTCAAGTTTCCCGCGAATTTTATATTAGGAGCGGACTGCAGATCCAATACCTCTTCGCATTTCTGTTATCCGGATAGCAAACCCCAGTTCCTACAATTAGAGTGCTTCAGCCAGTAATATCTGATGGTCGATGTGGTGTTTCTAGAAATTAGTATCAGGATCGCAGAAGCGACGAGAGGTCATTATAAGAATTCAAGTTTCCCGCGAATTTTATATTAGGAGCGGACTGCAGATCCAATACCTCTTCGCATTTCTGTTATCCGGATAGCAAACCCCAGTTCCTACAATTAGAGTGATTCAGCCAGTAATATCTGATGGTCGATGTGGTGTTTCTAGAAATTAGTATCAGGATCGCAGAAGCGACGAGAGGTCATTATAAGAATTCAAGTTTCCCGCGAATTTTATATTAGGAGCGGACTGCAGATCCAATACCTCTTCGCATTTCTGTTATCCGGATAGCAAACCCCAGTTCCTACATTAGAGTGCTTCAGCCAGTAATATCTGATGGTCGATGTGGTGTTTCTAGAAATTAGTATCAGGATCGCAGAAGCGACGAGAGGTCATTATAAGAATTCAAGTTTCCCGCGAATTTTATATTAGGAGCGGACTGCAGATCCAATACCTCTTCGCATTTCTGTTATCCGGATAGCAAACCCCAGTTCCTACAATTAGAGTGCTTCAGCCAGTAATATATGATGGTCGATGTGGTGTTTCTAGAAATTAGTATCAGGATCGCAGAAGCGACGAGAGGTCATTATAAGAATTCAAGTTTCCCGCGAATTTTATATTAGGAGCGGACTGCAGATCCAATACCTCTTCGCATTTCTGTTATCCGGATAGCAAACCCCAGTTCCTACAATTAGAGTGCTTCAGCCAGTAATATCTGATGGTCGATGTGGTGTTTCTAGAAATTAGTATCAGGATCGCAGAAGCGACGAGAGGTCATTATTAGAATTCAAGTTTCCCGCGAATTTTATATTAGGAGCGGACTGCAGATCCAATACCTCTTCGCATTTCTGTTATCCGGATAGCAAACCCCAGTTCCTACAGTAGAGTGCTTCAGCCAGTAATATCTGATGGTCGATGTGGTGTTTCTAAAAATTAGTATCAGGATCGCAGAAGCGACGAGAGGTCATTATAAGAATTCAAGTTTCCCGCGAATTTTATATCAGGAGCGGACTGCAGATCCAATACCTCTTCGCATTTCTGTTATCCGGATAGCAAACCCCAGTTCCTACAATTAGAGTGCTTCAGCCAGTAATATCTGATGGTCGATGTGGTGTTTCTAGAAATTAGTATCAGGATCGCAGAAGCGACGAGAGGTCATTATTAGAATTCAAGTTTCCCGCGAATTTTATATTAGGAGCGGACTGCAGATCCAATACCTCTTCGCATTTCTGTTATCCGGATAGCAAACCCCAGTTCCTACAATTAGAGTGCTTCAGCCAGTAATATCTGATGGTCGATGTGGTGTTTCTAGAAATTAGTATCAGGATCGCAGAAGCGACGAGAGGTCATTATAAGAATTCAAGTTTCCCGCGAATTTTATATTAGGAGCGGACTGCAGATCCAATACCTCTTCGCATTTCTGTTATCCGGATAGCAAACCCCAGTTCCTACAATTAGAGTGCTTCAGCCAGTAATATATGATGGTCGATGTGGTGTTTCTAGAAATTAGTATCAGGATCGCAGAAGCGACGAGAGGTCATTATTAGAATTCAAGTTTCCCGCGAATTTTATATTAGGAGCGGACTGCAGATCCAATACCTCTTCGCATTTCTGTTATCCGGATAGCAAACCCCAGTTCCTACAATTAGAGTGATTCAGCCAGTAATATCTGATGGTCGATGTGGTGTTTCTAGAAATTAGTATCAGGATCGCAGAAGCGACGAGAGGTCATTATTAGAATTCAAGTTTCCCGCGAATTTTATATTAGGAGCGGACTGCAGATCCAATACCTCTTCGCATTTCTGTTATCCGGATAGCAAACCCCAGTTCCTACAATTAGAGTGCTTCAGCCAGTAATATATGATGGTCGATGTGGTGTTTCTAGAAATTAGTATCAGGATCGCAGAAGCGACGAGAGGTCATTATAAGAATTCAAGTTTCCCGCGAATTTTATATCAGGAGCGGACTGCAGATCCAATACCTCTTCGCATTTCTGTTATCCGGATAGCAAACCCCAGTTCCTACAATTAGAGTGCTTCAGCCAGTAATATCTGATGGTCGATGTGGTGTTTCTAGAAATTAGTATCAGGATCGCAGAAGCGACGAGAGGTCATTATAAGAATTCAAGTTTCCCGCGAATTTTATATTAGGAGCGGACTGCAGATCCAATACCTCTTCGCATTTCTGTTATCCGGATAGCAAACCCCAGTTCCTACAATTAGAGTGCTTCAGCCAGTAATATCTGATGGTCGATGTGGTGTTTCTAGAAATTAGTATCAGGATCGCAGAAGCGACGAGAGGTCATTATTAGAATTCAAGTTTCCCGCGAATTTTATATTAGGAGCGGACTGCAGATCCAATACCTCTTCGCATTTCTGTTATCCGGATAGCAAACCCCAGTTCCTACAATTAGAGTGATTCAGCCAGTAATATCTGATGGTCGATGTGGTGTTTCTAGAAATTAGTATCAGGATCGCAGAAGCGACGAGAGGTCATTATAAGAATTCAAGTTTCCCGCGAATTTTATATTAGGAGCGGACTGCAGATCCAATACCTCTTCGCATTTCTGTTATCCGGATAGCAAACCCCAGTTCCTACAATTAGAGTGATTCAGCCAGTAATATCTGATGGTCGATGTGGTGTTTCTAGAAATTAGTATCAGGATCGCAGAAGCGACGAGAGGTCATTATAAGAATTCAAGTTTCCCGCGAATTTTATATTAGGAGCGGACTGCAGATCCAATACCTCTTCGCATTTCTGTTATCCGGATAGCAAACCCCAGTTCCTACAATTAGAGTGATTCAGCCAGTAATATCTGATGGTCGATGTGGTGTTTCTAGAAATTAGTATCAGGATCGCAGAAGCGACGAGAGGTCATTATAAGAATTCAAGTTTCCCGCGAATTTTATATTAGGAGCGGACTGCAGATCCAATACCTCTTCGCATTTCTGTTATCCGGATAGCAAACCCCAGTTCCTACATTAGAGTGCTTCAGCCAGTAATATCTGATGGTCGATGTGGTGTTTCTAGAAATTAGTATCAGGATCGCAGAAGCGACGAGAGGTCATTATAAGAATTCAAGTTTCCCGCGAATTTTATATTAGGAGCGGACTGCAGATCCAATACCTCTTCGCATTTCTGTTATCCGGATAGCAAACCCCAGTTCCTACAATTAGAGTGCTTCAGCCAGTAATATCTGATGGTCGATGTGGTGTTTCTAGAAATTAGTATCAGGATCGCAGAAGCGACGAGAGGTCATTATAAGAATTCAAGTTTCCCGCGAATTTTATATCAGGAGCGGACTGCAGATCCAATACCTCTTCGCATTTCTGTTATCCGGATAGCAAACCCCAGTTCCTACAATTAGAGTGCTTCAGCCAGTAATATCTGATGGTCGATGTGGTGTTTCTAGAAATTAGTATCAGGATCGCAGAAGCGACGAGAGGTCATTATAGAATTCAAGTTTCCCGCGAATTTTATATTAGGAGCGGACTGCAGATCCAATACCTCTTCGCATTTCTGTTATCCGGATAGCAAACCCCAGTTCCTACAATTAGAGTGCTTCAGCCAGTAATATCTGATGGTCGATGTGGTGTTTCTAGAAATTAGTATCAGGATCGCAGAAGCGACGAGAGGTCATTATAAGAATTCAAGTTTCCCGCGAATTTTATATTAGGAGCGGACTGCAGATCCAATACCTCTTCGCATTTCTGTTATCCGGATAGCAAACCCCAGTTCCTACAATTAGAGTGCTTCAGCCAGTAATATATGATGGTCGATGTGGTGTTTCTAGAAATTAGTATCAGGATCGCAGAAGCGACGAGAGGTCATTATAAGAATTCAAGTTTCCCGCGAATTTTATATTAGGAGCGGACTGCAGATCCAATACCTCTTCGCATTTCTGTTATCCGGATAGCAAACCCCAGTTCCTACAATTAGAGTGATTCAGCCAGTAATATCTGATGGTCGATGTGGTGTTTCTAGAAATTAGTATCAGGATCGCAGAAGCGACGAGAGGTCATTATAAGAATTCAAGTTTCCCGCGAATTTTATATTAGGAGCGGACTGCAGATCCAATACCTCTTCGCATTTCTGTTATCCGGATAGCAAACCCCAGTTCCTACAATTAGAGTGATTCAGCCAGTAATATCTGATGGTCGATGTGGTGTTTCTAGAAATTAGTATCAGGATCGCAGAAGCGACGAGAGGTCATTATAAGAATTCAAGTTTCCCGCGAATTTTATATCAGGAGCGGACTGCAGATCCAATACCTCTTCGCATTTCTGTTATCCGGATAGCAAACCCCAGTTCCTACAATTAGAGTGCTTCAGCCAGTAATATCTGATGGTCGATGTGGTGTTTCTAGAAATTAGTATCAGGATCGCAGAAGCGACGAGAGGTCATTATAAGAATTCAAGTTTCCCGCGAATTTTATATCAGGAGCGGACTGCAGATCCAATACCTCTTCGCATTTCTGTTATCCGGATAGCAAACCCCAGTTCCTACAATTAGAGTGCTTCAGCCAGTAATATCTGATGGTCGATGTGGTGTTTCTAGAAATTAGTATCAGGATCGCAGAAGCGACGAGAGGTCATTATAGAATTCAAGTTTCCCGCGAATTTTATATTAGGAGCGGACTGCAGATCCAATACCTCTTCGCATTTCTGTTATCCGGATAGCAAACCCCAGTTCCTACAATTAGAGTGATTCAGCCAGTAATATCTGATGGTCGATGTGGTGTTTCTAGAAATTAGTATCAGGATCGCAGAAGCGACGAGAGGTCATTATAAGAATTCAAGTTTCCCGCGAATTTTATATTAGGAGCGGACTGCAGATCCAATACCTCTTCGCATTTCTGTTATCCGGATAGCAAACCCCAGTTCCTACAATTAGAGTGATTCAGCCAGTAATATCTGATGGTCGATGTGGTGTTTCTAGAAATTAGTATCAGGATCGCAGAAGCGACGAGAGGTCATTATAAGAATTCAAGTTTCCCGCGAATTTTATATTAGGAGCGGACTGCAGATCCAATACCTCTTCGCATTTCTGTTATCCGGATAGCAAACCCCAGTTCCTACAATTAGAGTGCTTCAGCCAGTAATATCTGATGGTCGATGTGGTGTTTCTAGAAATTAGTATCAGGATCGCAGAAGCGACGAGAGGTCATTATAGAATTCAAGTTTCCCGCGAATTTTATATCAGGAGCGGACTGCAGATCCAATACCTCTTCGCATTTCTGTTATCCGGATAGCAAACCCCAGTTCCTACAGTAGAGTGCTTCAGCCAGTAATATCTGATGGTCGATGTGGTGTTTCTAGAAATTAGTATCAGGATCGCAGAAGCGACGAGAGGTCATTATAAGAATTCAAGTTTCCCGCGAATTTTATATTAGGAGCGGACTGCAGATCCAATACCTCTTCGCATTTCTGTTATCCGGATAGCAAACCCCAGTTCCTACAATTAGAGTGCTTCAGCCAGTAATATATGATGGTCGATGTGGTGTTTCTAGAAATTAGTATCAGGATCGCAGAAGCGACGAGAGGTCATTATAAGAATTCAAGTTTCCCGCGAATTTTATATTAGGAGCGGACTGCAGATCCAATACCTCTTCGCATTTCTGTTATCCGGATAGCAAACCCCAGTTCCTACAATTAGAGTGATTCAGCCAGTAATATCTGATGGTCGATGTGGTGTTTCTAGAAATTAGTATCAGGATCGCAGAAGCGACGAGAGGTCATTATAAGAATTCAAGTTTCCCGCGAATTTTATATTAGGAGCGGACTGCAGATCCAATACCTCTTCGCATTTCTGTTATCCGGATAGCAAACCCCAGTTCCTACAATTAGAGTGCTTCAGCCAGTAATATCTGATGGTCGATGTGGTGTTTCTAGAAATTAGTATCAGGATCGCAGAAGCGACGAGAGGTCATTATAAGAATTCAAGTTTCCCGCGAATTTTATATCAGGAGCGGACTGCAGATCCAATACCTCTTCGCATTTCTGTTATCCGGATAGCAAACCCCAGTTCCTACAATTAGAGTGCTTCAGCCAGTAATATCTGATGGTCGATGTGGTGTTTCTAGAAATTAGTATCAGGATCGCAGAAGCGACGAGAGGTCATTATAAGAATTCAAGTTTCCCGCGAATTTTATATTAGGAGCGGACTGCAGATCCAATACCTCTTCGCATTTCTGTTATCCGGATAGCAAACCCCAGTTCCTACAATTAGAGTGATTCAGCCAGTAATATCTGATGGTCGATGTGGTGTTTCTAGAAATTAGTATCAGGATCGCAGAAGCGACGAGAGGTCATTATTAGAATTCAAGTTTCCCGCGAATTTTATATTAGGAGCGGACTGCAGATCCAATACCTCTTCGCATTTCTGTTATCCGGATAGCAAACCCCAGTTCCTACAATTAGAGTGCTTCAGCCAGTAATATCTGATGGTCGATGTGGTGTTTCTAGAAATTAGTATCAGGATCGCAGAAGCGACGAGAGGTCATTATTAGAATTCAAGTTTCCCGCGAATTTTATATTAGGAGCGGACTGCAGATCCAATACCTCTTCGCATTTCTGTTATCCGGATAGCAAACCCCAGTTCCTACAATTAGAGTGATTCAGCCAGTAATATCTGATGGTCGATGTGGTGTTTCTAGAAATTAGTATCAGGATCGCAGAAGCGACGAGAGGTCATTATAAGAATTCAAGTTTCCCGCGAATTTTATATTAGGAGCGGACTGCAGATCCAATACCTCTTCGCATTTCTGTTATCCGGATAGCAAACCCCAGTTCCTACAATTAGAGTGCTTCAGCCAGTAATATATGATGGTCGATGTGGTGTTTCTAGAAATTAGTATCAGGATCGCAGAAGCGACGAGAGGTCATTATAAGAATTCAAGTTTCCCGCGAATTTTATATCAGGAGCGGACTGCAGATCCAATACCTCTTCGCATTTCTGTTATCCGGATAGCAAACCCCAGTTCCTACAATTAGAGTGCTTCAGCCAGTAATATCTGATGGTCGATGTGGTGTTTCTAGAAATTAGTATCAGGATCGCAGAAGCGACGAGAGGTCATTATAAGAATTCAAGTTTCCCGCGAATTTTATATTAGGAGCGGACTGCAGATCCAATACCTCTTCGCATTTCTGTTATCCGGATAGCAAACCCCAGTTCCTACAATTAGAGTGCTTCAGCCAGTAATATCTGATGGTCGATGTGGTGTTTCTAGAAATTAGTATCAGGATCGCAGAAGCGACGAGAGGTCATTATAAGAATTCAAGTTTCCCGCGAATTTTATATTAGGAGCGGACTGCAGATCCAATACCTCTTCGCATTTCTGTTATCCGGATAGCAAACCCCAGTTCCTACAATTAGAGTGCTTCAGCCAGTAATATCTGATGGTCGATGTGGTGTTTCTAGAAATTAGTATCAGGATCGCAGAAGCGACGAGAGGTCATTATAAGAATTCAAGTTTCCCGCGAATTTTATATCAGGAGCGGACTGCAGATCCAATACCTCTTCGCATTTCTGTTATCCGGATAGCAAACCCCAGTTCCTACAATTAGAGTGCTTCAGCCAGTAATATCTGATGGTCGATGTGGTGTTTCTAGAAATTAGTATCAGGATCGCAGAAGCGACGAGAGGTCATTATAAGAATTCAAGTTTCCCGCGAATTTTATATCAGGAGCGGACTGCAGATCCAATACCTCTTCGCATTTCTGTTATCCGGATAGCAAACCCCAGTTCCTACAATTAGAGTGCTTCAGCCAGTAATATCTGATGGTCGATGTGGTGTTTCTAGAAATTAGTATCAGGATCGCAGAAGCGACGAGAGGTCATTATAAGAATTCAAGTTTCCCGCGAATTTTATATCAGGAGCGGACTGCAGATCCAATACCTCTTCGCATTTCTGTTATCCGGATAGCAAACCCCAGTTCCTACAATTAGAGTGCTTCAGCCAGTAATATATGATGGTCGATGTGGTGTTTCTAGAAATTAGTATCAGGATCGCAGAAGCGACGAGAGGTCATTATAAGAATTCAAGTTTCCCGCGAATTTTATATCAGGAGCGGACTGCAGATCCAATACCTCTTCGCATTTCTGTTATCCGGATAGCAAACCCCAGTTCCTACAATTAGAGTGATTCAGCCAGTAATATCTGATGGTCGATGTGGTGTTTCTAGAAATTAGTATCAGGATCGCAGAAGCGACGAGAGGTCATTATAAGAATTCAAGTTTCCCGCGAATTTTATATTAGGAGCGGACTGCAGATCCAATACCTCTTCGCATTTCTGTTATCCGGATAGCAAACCCCAGTTCCTACAATTAGAGTGCTTCAGCCAGTAATATCTGATGGTCGATGTGGTGTTTCTAGAAATTAGTATCAGGATCGCAGAAGCGACGAGAGGTCATTATAAGAATTCAAGTTTCCCGCGAATTTTATATTAGGAGCGGACTGCAGATCCAATACCTCTTCGCATTTCTGTTATCCGGATAGCAAACCCCAGTTCCTACAATTAGAGTGCTTCAGCCAGTAATATCTGATGGTCGATGTGGTGTTTCTAGAAATTAGTATCAGGATCGCAGAAGCGACGAGAGGTCATTATAAGAATTCAAGTTTCCCGCGAATTTTATATTAGGAGCGGACTGCAGATCCAATACCTCTTCGCATTTCTGTTATCCGGATAGCAAACCCCAGTTCCTACAATTAGAGTGATTCAGCCAGTAATATCTGATGGTCGATGTGGTGTTTCTAGAAATTAGTATCAGGATCGCAGAAGCGACGAGAGGTCATTATAAGAATTCAAGTTTCCCGCGAATTTTATATCAGGAGCGGACTGCAGATCCAATACCTCTTCGCATTTCTGTTATCCGGATAGCAAACCCCAGTTCCTACAATTAGAGTGCTTCAGCCAGTAATATCTGATGGTCGATGTGGTGTTTCTAGAAATTAGTATCAGGATCGCAGAAGCGACGAGAGGTCATTATAAGAATTCAAGTTTCCCGCGAATTTTATATCAGGAGCGGACTGCAGATCCAATACCTCTTCGCATTTCTGTTATCCGGATAGCAAACCCCAGTTCCTACAATTAGAGTGCTTCAGCCAGTAATATCTGATGGTCGATGTGGTGTTTCTAGAAATTAGTATCAGGATCGCAGAAGCGACGAGAGGTCATTATAAGAATTCAAGTTTCCCGCGAATTTTATATTAGGAGCGGACTGCAGATCCAATACCTCTTCGCATTTCTGTTATCCGGATAGCAAACCCCAGTTCCTACAATTAGAGTGATTCAGCCAGTAATATCTGATGGTCGATGTGGTGTTTCTAGAAATTAGTATCAGGATCGCAGAAGCGACGAGAGGTCATTATAAGAATTCAAGTTTCCCGCGAATTTTATATTAGGAGCGGACTGCAGATCCAATACCTCTTCGCATTTCTGTTATCCGGATAGCAAACCCCAGTTCCTACAATTAGAGTGATTCAGCCAGTAATATCTGATGGTCGATGTGGTGTTTCTAGAAATTAGTATCAGGATCGCAGAAGCGACGAGAGGTCATTATAAGAATTCAAGTTTCCCGCGAATTTTATATTAGGAGCGGACTGCAGATCCAATACCTCTTCGCATTTCTGTTATCCGGATAGCAAACCCCAGTTCCTACATTAGAGTGATTCAGCCAGTAATATCTGATGGTCGATGTGGTGTTTCTAGAAATTAGTATCAGGATCGCAGAAGCGACGAGAGGTCATTATAGAATTCAAGTTTCCCGCGAATTTTATATCAGGAGCGGACTGCAGATCCAATACCTCTTCGCATTTCTGTTATCCGGATAGCAAACCCCAGTTCCTACAATTAGAGTGCTTCAGCCAGTAATATATGATGGTCGATGTGGTGTTTCTAGAAATTAGTATCAGGATCGCAGAAGCGACGAGAGGTCATTATTAGAATTCAAGTTTCCCGCGAATTTTATATTAGGAGCGGACTGCAGATCCAATACCTCTTCGCATTTCTGTTATCCGGATAGCAAACCCCAGTTCCTACAATTAGAGTGATTCAGCCAGTAATATCTGATGGTCGATGTGGTGTTTCTAGAAATTAGTATCAGGATCGCAGAAGCGACGAGAGGTCATTATTAGAATTCAAGTTTCCCGCGAATTTTATATCAGGAGCGGACTGCAGATCCAATACCTCTTCGCATTTCTGTTATCCGGATAGCAAACCCCAGTTCCTACAATTAGAGTGCTTCAGCCAGTAATATCTGATGGTCGATGTGGTGTTTCTAAAAATTAGTATCAGGATCGCAGAAGCGACGAGAGGTCATTATAAGAATTCAAGTTTCCCGCGAATTTTATATCAGGAGCGGACTGCAGATCCAATACCTCTTCGCATTTCTGTTATCCGGATAGCAAACCCCAGTTCCTACAATTAGAGTGCTTCAGCCAGTAATATATGATGGTCGATGTGGTGTTTCTAGAAATTAGTATCAGGATCGCAGAAGCGACGAGAGGTCATTATTAGAATTCAAGTTTCCCGCGAATTTTATATCAGGAGCGGACTGCAGATCCAATACCTCTTCGCATTTCTGTTATCCGGATAGCAAACCCCAGTTCCTACAATTAGAGTGCTTCAGCCAGTAATATATGATGGTCGATGTGGTGTTTCTAGAAATTAGTATCAGGATCGCAGAAGCGACGAGAGGTCATTATAAGAATTCAAGTTTCCCGCGAATTTTATATCAGGAGCGGACTGCAGATCCAATACCTCTTCGCATTTCTGTTATCCGGATAGCAAACCCCAGTTCCTACAATTAGAGTGCTTCAGCCAGTAATATATGATGGTCGATGTGGTGTTTCTAGAAATTAGTATCAGGATCGCAGAAGCGACGAGAGGTCATCATAAGAATTCAAGTTTCCCGCGAATTTTATATTAGGAGCGGACTGCAGATCCAATACCTCTTCGCATTTCTGTTATCCGGATAGCAAACCCCAGTTCCTACAATTAGAGTGCTTCAGCCAGTAATATATGATGGTCGATGTGGTGTTTCTAGAAATTAGTATCAGGATCGCAGAAGCGACGAGAGGTCATCATAAGAATTCAAGTTTCCCGCGAATTTTATATTAGGAGCGGACTGCAGATCCAATACCTCTTCGCATTTCTGTTATCCGGATAGCAAACCCCAGTTTCCTACAATTAGAGTGCTTCAGCCAGTAATATATGATGGTCGATGTGGTGTTTCTAGAAATTAGTATCAGGATCGCAGAAGCGACGAGAGGTCATCATAAGAATTCAAGTTTCCCGCGAATTTTATATTAGGAGCGGACTGCAGATCCAATACCTCTTCGCATTTCTGTTATCCGGATAGCAAACCCCAGTTCCTACAATTAGAGTGCTTCAGCCAGTAATATATGATGGTCGATGTGGTGTTTCTAGAAATTAGTATCAGGATCGCAGAAGCGACGAGAGGTCATTAATAGAATTCAAGTTTCCCGCGAATTTTATATTAGGAGCGGACTGCAGATCCAATACCTCTTCGCATTTCTGTTATCCGGATAGCAAACCCCAGTTCCTACAATTAGAGTGCTTCAGCCAGTAATATATGATGGTCGATGTGGTGTTTCTAGAAATTAGTATCAGGATCGCAGAAGCGACGAGAGGTCATCATAAGAATTCAAGTTTCCCGCGAATTTTATATTAGGAGCGGACTGCAGATCCAATACCTCTTCGCATTTCTGTTATCCGGATAGCAAACCCCAGTTCCTACAATTAGAGTGCTTCAGCCAGTATATATGATGGTCGATGTGGTGTTTCTAGAAATTAGTATCAGGATCGCAGAGAAGCGACGAGAGGTCATCTATAAGAATTCAAGTTTCCCGCGAATTTTATATTAGGAGCGGACTGCAGATCCAATACCTCTTCGCATTTCTGTTATCCGGATAGCAAACCCCAGTTCCTACAATTAGAGTGCTTCAGCCAGTAATATATGATGGTCGATGTGGTGTTTCTAGAAATTAGTATCAGGATCGCAGAAGCGACGAGAGGTCATTATAAGAATTCAAGTTCCCGCGAATTTTATATTAGGAGCGGACTGCAGATCCAATACCTCTTCGCATTTCTGTTATCCGGATAGCAAACCCCAGTTCCTACAATTAGAGTGCTTCAGCCAGTAATATCTGATGGTCGATGTGGTGTTTCTAGAAATTAGTATCAGGATCGCAGAAGCGACGAGAGGTCATCATAAGAATTCAAGTTTCCCGCGAAATTTTATATAGGAGCGGACTGCAGATCCAATACCTCTTCGCATTTCTGTTATCCGGATAGCAAACCCAGTTCCTAAAATTAGAGTGCTTCAGCCAGTAATATATGATGGTCGATGTGGTGTTTCTAGAAATTAGTATCAGGATCGCAGAAGCGACGAGAGGTCATTATAAGAATTCAAGTTTCACGCGAATTTTATATTAGGAGCGGACTGCAGATCCAATACCTCTTCGCATTTCTGTTATCCGGATAGCAAACCCCAGTTCCTACAATTAGAGTGCTTTCAGCCAGTAATATATGATGGTC
>CAVLJG010003470.1:0-24346 GCA_963669975.1 Acanthoscelides obtectus
TAATAATTTCCATTTTTTTCCTAAAACTTCAACACTCCGAGTTTTTGTAAGGAAACAGTTTTGGACCATAGTTTATAAAGCAAACATTAATTTTTCATGTCTTAAATATTCGCATATCATTAAGGAAGACCCTATATAAACTATGAACAATTGTTTTCTTGAAATCGTTTAAAATCAAAGAAAATACAAAAATATGTTATCGTCCCTTCCGATCATAGCATGTCCTGAATAGTGAACACGCCTCTGATTGGTGCGTCGCGTTGGTACCACTCCAGTACGGTGGTGGTGTTGGTTCGTCCGTCGGCGTATAACGACTACATAAACCTCAGTATAAATAGTTCTTAAGTTGTCCTTAAATGTCTCGTAAAGCATCGGCCTCTGGTCAGATTACCGGTAGTTTACGACCCGGTTGTCTTGTGTGTGTAGTCGGCACTGCCAGCGGCCGTTATTATTGGGGTTTACTCACTACCGTACGTGAACTTTCACGCCTATACATTTATAAATGATATATTGTTGTAAGCTGAACAGCTTTTTTACAACTGTCATACCACAGCTATTGGACCCTCTGTAATAGTGGTCGGGAGGGGAAGCCTTGCTAGGCCATTTATAGTTTGTTTGCTGATCTTGAATCATTCTACTTCACATGCTTTTCCACTGATTCATCAAACCTTTCTGTTCTCCTAATGAAAGTCAGGATGTCCAACCACTCCGCTGCGTATGCACCTTCATTATCAGACTCTATGGCATCAAATATCTAATAAGCACCTTAGCTTGCTTAGCTTGCTTGATTGGTTAATATTTGGAATGATTACCGGTTCGGAATACCTCGTTTCAAGATCATATTTGTTTTAGAATTGTTTAACTTTCTCCAGTAGTCTCAATGGGTGATCATTTCTTTTAAATGTTAGCTAATTGTGATTACTCAGCCTTTACAATTAACAGAATTGTTGTTATCTTTTTGAATAAGCTTCATTTTGTCCTGTTTGATATCCGTGAGGTAAACCACAACTCCTATCAGGCAAACCAGGTTATTCAACTTTCTTGCTTACTTGGTTGCCTACGGTAGTGTGTTCTCGTTCTCGTTCGTTCACTTGTAACTAGTTTGCTTACTTAGATCATCAGGATCCTGTAACCAAGTCGATCGAACTGAACGAGTCAACAATTTTCAGAGAATCATGAACTGTTCACTTATTTCAATTATAAGAATCGTTTCGAATTAGTTTGTTCGCTAGTGCGGCGTTGACTTGGAGCCTGCCTTATACCCAACCTAGGCTCAGGACCCATACATAAGCCCCTGTACCTCCACTGTGTCCGAGGACCCAAAACTAGCATACTTACTCAAAAGAACAGTAACGCCAACAGTAGACTTTCAAGATGGTCAGACATTGGAGAACATTCTTATATGGTTGCTCTAATCTCGTCACAACAGAGAGTGGGCACAGGGATAATAAAATTTGGAGAAACTCTTAGACAGAATTAAGGATCATAGATAAACATTCAATCATCGAATCTTCACTGCAAGTTGTCTTCTAAATAACTTTTTCGAACTAGCGAACTACAGTTATCGAACCTT
The DNA here is from genome assembly GCA_963669975.1 of Acanthoscelides obtectus. Taxonomy (NCBI): domain Eukaryota; kingdom Metazoa; phylum Arthropoda; class Insecta; order Coleoptera; family Chrysomelidae; genus Acanthoscelides; species Acanthoscelides obtectus. The sequence continues at coordinate 1,574 of CAVLJG010003470.1, forward strand.
TAATCAGAATACTTGCTCAAAAGTACACTCAACACAAATGTCTAAAATTCCAGAATTAGAAGATCATGTGGACAGAATCTATGAACTTAAACGTATGATTAATCCACAAAACTCCACTATCTGTTCTATTAACATTCACATCTGTTGGTGCCAGTAGATTCGCCTTCTCGAGGAAGGATATGAGCTCATTGGAAGGAGATGATTACTGAGTTCTAGAATGAACAGTCCTACCACAGTCTTTGGAACCTTGACCAGTCAGTCGTTACAAGGCTGAAATTACACACATATTGTCAAACAGGCAGACAATAATGAGAAAGTTGTAACAGGTTTTCAGTTCCAGAATCAGAACCACACATGCATGTGGACATGAGTCGCCTTCTAGCCCAACCTCCTGATTTACAGAGCATGGAGTTTGTTGAACCTCCAGACCATTGCCCATTTGCAATCCAATTTAATGGAGTGTCAGACAGTGGCAACATTAGGTAGTTAAAGGGAACCAAGGAGATTGGAGGCAATCTCTATACTTGTAGGATCTAGACTGCACGTTTTTGTTATCACTAATTATTTTATCTAGTACAGATATAGCGAGGATCTAGGAGAATTCAAAGAAATCTGAGACGATCCAGGGATTTCCAAGGCGATCCAAAGTCCTAGGCTGTGGAGGAAGACTGTCAGTAAAACCGCTATTGAGAAAATAAAATCACAGACTGCCCGTAAGTTCGTTAATAAGTAATGTACTATTGACACCAGTCCAACCATTTTGGGCTGCTGTATACAAACGACTCGTTAACTCTAAGCACGTGCTATATTCATCAACATCTATCACATTTCAGTCGTACCCAACTTTTCCATCAGAACAAAAAGCGGTAGCTTGGCATCGAGAGACAATCTTAATATCCCCTCATTAATCTGAATTTAATCGGCACCGGTTCTTTTTTTGGAGCGGAGCTGATGTGCGGCAATATTAATAAAACACCGAGAACTGTCAATTAAGGTTGGGATATTTCCATCAAACGTCTCGCAACCTGCTAAGGAATTGGATACTTTAACGGATGAGAGAGCATGCATTTCACTCAGATGGATCACAGGACAAAGCATTCGCTTACAACGTGATCAGTATTTTGACCGTTAGCAGCTTGAAGGCTTAAGGGAAAATTTTTAAAAATACTTGTGTACAAGTTTCATTAAATTTTTGGTTCGGGGACGAAGCTGGAAATTTTGGATTGAAAACTTGTTATCTTCAAAGGCAAACAATAATTGGAAGAACATTTTCAAAAATTCCTGTGAATCTGCTGCTGAGACTAGAGATGGCCGATATCATTATTTTTCAATATCAGCGATATCCGATTTCATCAGTGATTTAAAACCGTGGTGTCGACCTTCGAATAACAATGAAGATGTAAGACGCTATAGCCCTTGCAGGCCATGATAAGCTTACGGTGGTATAGTTGTAGTCACCGTTCTTGGCGGTTACCTCATCAACGTCATATGAAATAAGTAAACAGATCGAGTCTCCGTACCATGGGCGGAACACTGCGCAGATTAATCTTCAATGCATCTGCTACTCTCCCCAGTACGCATGAAGTGGGTGACAGGGGACCGCTGTTTTCATTTTCTTCCTGGAAATATTCTGATAAATTTAGCACGAGCTGTCGGCCTTCTCCATTGATCGTATCTCCGGGCATTGTACAATTTTATTTAAGATTGATATCAGGACACTTCGAATTGCACGCGGATGTCAAGTAAGTTGTCACTCTGACAATATTATTGAAGGGCACTCATACGTAACGACAAAGTTTTCGAGACGGAGACACACAACTGAAAAACGTATGTCTTTGAGCTTACCAAACAAACGTTCACACACAGGTCTAGGTTGCATGTGTATGTATGAGGGAGATGGAGAAGAAGGGATATACACCATATATAATACACCATTGTATACGTCTCGATATTCACGTATACAATGTATAAAATGTATATATAATGTCAATTCCAGATCGATCCTAATGGTTCTCCGATTTTAGGATAGAGTTTCTGCAAATACACTAAAGGGTAATGACATCTAGGAGAAAGTTAACTATAATTTTTTGCGTCGAATTGTTATGTACAGGAAGGAAAATGGTTTTATGGATGACTAATACCTGTATTAAATAAAATTGTAATAAGCAACTCATTTTTTTATCGAAAACTATCCTAGATGGGGCCTGTTTTTATACTAGACAAAAATGAAGCAAATAAAAAGGTCTGCTGAATAAAAAAAATTCGGAGTCGTCGGGAAAGTTACCAACAAATTCTGCTATAATTTATATATGGGTGGGGGTAGTTTTTCACCTTTTCGAATCCTTCAGAATTTTTCGTAAAATATTAGAACCTCTAGCAAAACGTATGTGTTCAAATTTCAGTCAAATCGGACTAGCGATTCTTAAAATATCTGAAAAATGTGTTTTAAAAAGAAAAACTTTGAGGTCCTCTAACATACAAACCAAAAACGTTTGCATAGAGGTAAATAATATCCAATCGACTTATTTTGAGTATAAAAATACGTGGTGCTTCTGTGTCCAGGAAATATTGGGACAGCCTGTATAGGTAGACATTTGTATTTAATTAGATCATTGTATCAGTCTACTTGACACAACTTTTTCAGATGTATATAACCTTACATGGAAAGACACCTGGATATATAGTCACAATAACGAGGTAAGAACAAAACTTCCGTACCGGCACCCATGCGACCGCAATTGCGGTGACAGGTGACACATCTCCCAGAAAAGTTTCGCGCGTCCCGAGTTGCAGCAGGCGACGACGATGCCTGCTAAGATGGTGATGGAAACAATGCTTGAAGGTGAACGCAATGTTGCCAGATCAAAAGATAAAGATATGTTCAATACTACCCAACATATTGCAATAATGCATTGTTTAGGTACGACACTCAGACCAGCAGGGGTATTATGTAAAAAACGTCAAAAAATGCCGACGATATGTCATCTTGCAGTCTAGGTAGTTCATAGTGTGCAAATAGTTCAGTGAGCAACACGTACAGCTGCAAAACGAGTTCACAACAAGTGTACAACAGCTTGTGCTAAGTTAACACCTTGTTAACATTTCGTTATGTCACAAAAAACCTACGAAACGCCAAAAAAAGCTTACAAAGTGTCACTTTTCAAGATACGTAATACCCGTGCAGATCTTATCAAGGGTGTTTCCATTACAACAAATTTGGGACACAACATACTCGAACATACTAAGTGATATAGAAAAAAAAAAACACCCAGTAATAATGAACATGAATTAATGACATGTATTTCTTAGGGATATGTTTATTTAGATTAGGACAAAAAACAATCAGCTTTTCAATATCGATAACGTTGGTTTTGTGATATCGAATTACCTACTTAAAAGTAGTATTACAGATATTCATAATCGACAATTTATTTTTTTTACCTTTTTTACCACCCTGTGTTTGAAAAGTTAAAATATTTAGGACATACGATCATATGAAGTTTTCATCTTATAATGGACCTTTTTTTCACTCTGAATATCATAACTAGCAAAGTCTGCTTTTCATTTGAGTGTTTCAATATCAAACCCGTTCAGTTTTTGATATTCTTTCTTAAACGGAAAATGTTTTTCTTTCCTATGCCACAGTTTCAACAGATTTTGGAAAAGAAAGTATATTTAAATTTCGTCACTTTTTTTCATATACTACATGCTACAACATTAATACATATATGGTGCATCGCATTTTATAATACAGCATACTGTTGTTTGAGGCTCAGGGCATCGATCTCCTTGTTATTGATGATGAATTTTTCTGTATGCTCAGTAGCTGGAGTCTCCATTAATGATAGCAATTTAAATCCAAAATTTATACCCAGCAGTTAAAATACAAATCAAATTCTGTACCTCCGGGCCAGGTTAGGTTAAGTTCATTTCTGCCTAAAATGAGTCTTACATGTTAAGTTCATGATAAAGTTGTGAATTTTAATTTGATACTTGTAGCATCTATCTACCTGTAATTATAAGTGAATTATGAAGGCAATGCAGATATCTTAAAACTACTTATTAGGGATTAACCCGGTCTGTCTTTGAGGTACCTGCCATTTTCAAAATAATGCGTCATTTCTGCTTATCTAGTTGTTTGAATTGTTTGGAATCCGTTTAAAAGGAAAGTAGTAGTTCCTTGATGAGTCACACTTTTCTTTTTATTTTCCCATTTGTAATTAATGATGGAGCTTTATGCCATAAAGTTTTGAGATCTGCGTACATGATCACGGAAATAAAGTTTCGACTTACATATTGTATTTATTTACATTTGGCGCTTTTTTAATCTGAGTTCTTTGTCCAATTTCACTTTTTTCTTCAATTGGTAATTGTTCGAATAGATACAGTAAGCATTGTGTTAATAAGTTTCTAGATCTTGGGCAAGAAAGATATGGCAACAGTGCCCAAACATCATCCGTCTGTTCTAATAACTGGAAGACAACCAGCAAAGATCCCGTTAATTAAATGTCAACTGATGATGTCTTGTGTATTGTGCCAGAAAGTTGGTTAGTCGCTGAAGGTTTTTCGCGATATGCTCTCTTTCGTTGCATATCTGTACGTTGTAAGAAGAGCCATATACAACTTAATAAGCTGCTCCATCTAGACTATAGACTGTCTGAGATAGAATATATGAGACGATAATTTCAATAGCCGAACTGCAATATTATTGTTCTTTATATTTATATGTTTATGTAGATTGGTCTCGGTTGTGTGTATATCTGTATGCGAGTATATGTGAGTGCTTGCGATGCCTTTAGATTACATGGCGTGTGGGTACATTATTAGGCATTAGCGTATCTTGAACATTCTCAATCGAATAACTGAATACTTTGTAAAAGCAGTCTGAACATCTTTAATGTTCGTAATATGCGGATGAGAAATTTGAGTTCTGAAATTACTGTTACTTTATATTTTAGAAATCTGCATAAAGAGACACCAGGCTGAATTCAGCATAACTTGTTACCACTTTACTTGTCATGACAAGGCGAGCAAGTAATGTAATCGTCAAAAATTTCGAAAATAAGATTGTAAAAAACGTGACTTCTTTCCGTTGGTCTGCCTGCCCGCTAATCTTTGACTCCTTCTTATTAGGAAGATACCGGTCGTATTTCGGGAAATTTTCAAGAAACATTACTACTACAACAAGGAAAAAAGCTTTGTACATTTTGAAAAACGATCCAATGACTGTGGAGCTACAGACAAAATACAAAAAACCTATATTAAACTCCGTGTTTCAGAAATCGTGCATTTTTGGCGGGGTTTAAGATGAGGGTTGGGGATTGGGTTCAAATATTACTTTTTTGGCACCTTTGGTTTCAGGTCGTGCTGTTCGTAAGAAGCATGTGTTCTCGGTAATCTTTCCATCGACCTATCTGTCTGCCTGCTCGCTAATTGTTGATGTCCTTCTCCTACTCGGAAGGTGCCGGATTTTGATAAGAGATTTTGACACAAGGTTGATACTGTGAAAAGCTTTCTAGGTTTTGAAAATTGATCCACTGGTGGCGAGATTACCGGAAAAAATAAGGAGCTATTTTTTTGTTCTAGGAATTCCTGTTCATTTCATAACGGTGCTTAAGTCATTTTTGCCCGGTTTCAACATATCAATGCATCCGATGACGATACGATCCATTCGATCAATCACAAAGAAGGTAGCTGACAGATAGAGCCGCAGTTTTCAATATAACCATGTATATGACAAGGGTTGCTAACAAATATTTTACACAGTTTTATTACTCTTACTCATAAAGTATGCTTTTTTGACTTGGGCACTCTTAGAACTTCATCGAACATTTTCAGAAATTATTTTTGAGTGATCTTAAATTTATAGATCGCAAGCACGATTTATTTTATGTAGATTAACATGTAGATATTGACGATATACCTACCATAGTTAAGTTAAAATACCTGGTCAAGTTTAAATACCAATCAAGGCTTTTGAGCAGATTTGACCCATTTTTTTTTAAATTGTGTTGTTTCTATAAATCCTTGCAGCAGAATAGCAAGTGGATTTCAATCTTTACAGCTACCTAAGAACTGTGATCATATTGTCATGCTTTATTCATTCTTTGCATACTCCACTGCAACTGCACTTAAAAACTATTTCATCAGAATCGGAAAGAAAGGAAAACAGGTAGGAGAAATAGAATAGAATAGCAGACATCATCCTGTAAGTGTTGAGAAGCCATGTTTGCGAAAGGGGGCATAAATCAGGCGAACGTAGAGGCTGATGGCCGCTGATGGAAGGGGCTCACGGAGAGAGCGATTTTCGATAGCGCTACCTCGTCTTCGCTTGCTTCAAGGAGGGGAAACACCAGGATTTATTAGCTTCCACGGTATTGATTCGGATACATACACTCGCACAATGCACACGGAGGGAACGCGGAGAAGCTCTCTCTTGCAAATTGGAAGGGAGAAAAAGACAGCGAGGTGCATATCGGTTCCATATATTTTCATAGTGGTTGTCTGTTGAACAGTAGCTGTTCAGGTGTTAAACCGATTACCGGAGAAAAAAACCAAAAACGAAAAATGTTAAAAAATGCTCACTTTGTGGCATAGGGAAACCATTTTCAGAAAGAATTTTGTGTGGGTTGAAATTTGGAGGTTGAGGGTTGTAGTAGATGGGGGAGGATAAATTGATTTATATATATAATCAATTGTTAATGGGGAAATTGGCAAAATTTTTAGGCTTAAGTTGACTCTTTTGACGATAAAATCAAGCTTTCGGCATTCTCTGTGGAGCCTTCATCAGGATTCTGAAAACACAATTGTGATGCTAGCAAAGAAAACAGGACAGATTTAAATTGTCAAACAACTTACTCGTCGTTGAGGTTGCAGCCACAAGGTGTTTCAAAACGAACGTAGAGAAGATAGAACTCGTAATAAGTATAAAAACAAAAGGACGGAGACATTGGGCTTGTTGATAACGACAGATACCTTCGTTACATGTTAAGAATATCAATACACCCGAACATACTAAAAATTATTACATGCGAGAAGACATTTTAGTGAAACAATCGGAATGCAGTCTCTAACCTCCTTCTTCCGCTACACGTGGAGAGGGGGACGGCACGGAAAGATAATGCGTCGACAGATGACAAGTGATTGACGCGACGGACCGTGGAACTGTAAACCTCATTGTCCAATTTGGGTATGCAGTATACGAGGGACGCTCGGTAACCTCCACCCAAATTATTAAAATGCTGAATTAATTTGTTTTGGAAAAATGTGTAGTTCATATGAGTGTACGAATGTGAGATAGTGATACAACCTTGAAAAGATGGGTTATGTGAGTTTATATGAAAGATTGTGAGTGAGAAAATCTATTCTAATTTTGTGACGATGTTGGTTCGATTTGGATATGTAGCCGTTCTAGCTTTTCGCAATTCAACATGTAGGAATAAATGATACTGAGCTGCTTAACATCAGCGTTTTTATTCATGCAATGATCTGTCATGAAAACTGTGGGACATTTCTAAAAATAAACGTTTGGAGAGTCTTTTTTTCTTTATCTAGAACCTCAATACTGCCATAATTCATAGAGTGACTACACATTTTTCATTAATTCAGCATTTTAGTAATTTGGGTGGAGGTTTACCGAGCGTCCCTCGTATACTTCATACCCAATTTGGACAATGAGGTTTACAGTTCCACGGTCCGTCGCGTCAATCACTTGTCATCTGTCGACGCATTATCTTTCCGTGGCGTCCCCCTCTCCACGTGTGGCGGAAGTAGGAGGTTAGAGACTGCATTCCGATTGTTTCACTAAGATGTCTTCTCACGTGTAATAATTTTTAATATGTTCGGGTGTATTGATATTCTTAACATGTAACGAAGGTATCTGTCGTTATCAACAAGCCCAATGTCTCCGTCCTTTTGTTTTTATACTCATTACGAGCCAATTTCCCAATTAACAATTGATTGTAATTTGTGCCCAACTGCTTATATATATATATATATATATGCCCGGTAATTCTATACACATATTGGAATATTTCACGTATCATAGATTTCCCGTACATTTGCATTTGATGATAGAGAAACGTTTTCGATCCAGGTACTCCTGCAACTCAAGCTAACCGCGCGGCGAGATGGTCCGGCTGACTAAACCTATCCGTACTGCAGCGCAAAAAAACGTGCATGAAATGAACGATAACCCGCTGCAGCGATTCAGCGCTGGGCGCTGCCGCACTGAATCGCACAACGTTGTCAATGGAAAGTAACTAGCAGTAGGGCAGGAAAATAATGTCTATAGACTGATTTATGGGCCTGTCGGACTGACGTCCGTTTAATTCTGAGTTGTTGATGTTCGTAACTGACCCTTTTTCAACATACTTGACGCCATTTTTAACATGGTCACCATATGTGTACAAACATTTGTGAAGTCGTGGCACCAGATTTTTTATCCGGTTATCAAGAATGCTGTCGCCTGACTATTATAACAGTTTATTTCAATATGTCGTCATTTTCCAAACGATTTCCACCACAAAAAAAAATCTGGAAAAATATGAAAGTCTGATGGTGCTAAGTCAATGCTGAATGGTGTGCGATTTGTAGTGATTCTCAACGAAACTTGTCTAGTTTCTAGTAGAATACTGGGCGAATTCCAGATTCGGTGGGCCGTACTCATTGACATGTTGGATAAACAAAGCAGTATAATCACAAAGCCAACACCGACAGAGACCGTAAACATAATGACGGCTTAGTGAGCCAAGTGTGTCTGAGGTTGAATGGCGTCACGAGACAAGGTCCGCGAACACGATGCCAACTCGGTTCTGACTATAAAATTGACTATCGCCTTTGAAATATGTGGTAAACCTTGTGCTAAGGGAAATCAAACTAAACTCTAGACATTTGTAGCATTTTTTTTAAATTTTCAGAGTTTGCATTTCTTAGCTCAGCATATGTCAAATTATATTCCACTAATTTTTTGTATGCATGTATGTGTCCACTTCGTGATCCGACAAAGCTTTTTCTTTTATTTTTTTATCTGTCTACGTGACTGTCAACCTTTCGCTACCACTCAGATTTGAACTCAAAAGAGCACGACTATAGATCAGAAGCTTTTCCATGGCCAGTTTGATGGAATAAATAAAACAAATTTTGATCGTGTGAATAGTCCCCGAGCTTCGCTGGTTCACTTTTCACTTCCCACTCAAGACAAGAGTTACGAAAGGTAGATCGGCACGGGTATCACGTATTTTGAAAGTGACATTATGCCGATTTTTTTGACATTATGCTGTTTTTTTTTTGACATTATGTAGGTTATTCTACAAGATGTTAACCTAGCACCTAGTTGTATGTGTTGCCTAAACGTCATGAGGCTTGTTATCAATCTTCGGCTCTGATGTGATGTAAAATCTGCTTCTGAGATGGCATTACTGGAGGTCTAAGCTGTAAGTTGTATGTGTTGATGATAATTACATTGGGTTCTTTGCTCAAATACACTTAATTGAGATTCAAAGCTAGAAATTAGTTGCGCATCCCCTTTTTCTTATCCATTCTGGAAATTACATATACAAATTTGCTGAATTTAGAAAATGAGAGAAATAAGAAATAATTATATTCACTATACATTGTCGAGGTACAAGCCATATCATGCTAACAGTAATTACACACAACGCGGGCGCGGTGATGATTTCCCGTAATTCTCCTCAGTTTTTCCTAATTTATAACTTTGAACATATAATAACCCGTCATATTCGGCATATTCAGTAATGATTTCTCACACAGCAGATATCACTGATTTTATACACATGCAGACCAATACCCATAATCATCCAGATGTGATATTGCTATTCAACCAGCTTCTGCCCCGTGAGAACGAGTACAGTAAAGGTAAATTAGCACCCTCGAAATACTACCGAACAAACTTACCTCCCGAACAGCAAAGTGACACTTTGCACTCTTAATACATTACGAAGTATTAACGGCTATTATATTTTTGCTCCATAATGACAGAGCTGCCAGTTTCGATCAGCAAACGCCACTTTGCAACAAATGAGTAATGTCCTTCGGGTTGTAAATTCTTACTATGTAGACTTGACATCTGCGGTTTTTGAGCAATGAAAGCAGCTCACTGCAATTACATATTCAACTCCTTTCAAGGCGAACTGCCACCAGCAGGCTTTGGTGCATCTTCCGGTAGAAACACCGGAGGAATAGCGTCGCGCGACAACTTCCAACTTCTCTCTCCGCTTGCTGCATTTTTGCTACTTGTCTCCACCAGATCCACCCCAACATACGCTTGACACCACCAAGGAAAGCATCCGCGAGATAATCTGTCACAAACACCGACCACCGCCACCACGTCTCCGTCGTCTGGATGTCTTTTCTCCTTGGCTTGCCACGATTAAGGCATGCTTGCCTGATACCGTTTGCCAACTATACATAACTCTGCGCCACTTCGGATCAGTTTCTCGATGTCGTCTCATTATACCTTCTTATAATTCCCGCACCACTCGCGAGGAGTATTGGAAAATGAGATATTATGTTTTTTGGATGTTATATGGCATCTGCGTCTGTCCGCTAATCCTTGGTCCGTATATAATAATAGACGTCTTTATTTATCCACAATTACTTTGTAGTATAGCCCAATGTCAGACTTATATGGCGAAGTTTTAGCATGCTGCTACTCTTACACTTAACCATATAGTCTCTAGCAGATGTTCAAAAAATACACTATCCACAAACATATTTGGTTCATTACATCGAAAGTAAAATTTGGAAAAAGAGAAAAAGGCATAGTTTTCCAAACCCAAATGCACCAAAAAATTATAAATCAGAATTAAAGATGGAATAAAAAGAAATGAATGATTACGTAAATTATATGTTTGGAGGGTTGAGTAATAATGTTTTAACTTTTTGTCGAAAGACAGGTAATGAAAATTCTTTATATACTTTAGGAAGGTCATTATAAATAATAGCACATTGTAAGAAAAACTGCGTTTAAAAAATGTAGACGTATGCAGGGGTATTCTAATATTACTTTCTCTGAGAGTTCTACAGTGAACATCATTATTAAATGAAATTTTTTCCTTCAAGTAATAAGGTTTAGACGTGAGCAGCAACTTGTGAACAAAAACTGAATAGTGATACTTGACCATGTCATTAATTTTAACCAGTTTAGAACGGGATATTCGCTGATACTGATCAAATTTACGTAAGCCAAAAATGAATCGTATACAATTGTTTTGAATAACTTGAATAACGTTTTTAGTGAAATTGTCTAAACAAGTATAGTATACGATATTACAATAATTTAGTATAGATATGACCAATGCTTCACATAGATTTTACGCAACTTAAAATTTAGTAAATACCTGTTTGCTATAAGGGTGCGCAGCCGTAGGTAGGTTTCTGAGATAGACTTTTAACATGTTCAGTAAAACAACACCAAGAATTTTTGCAGAATCAGAAAATTGCAAGATTTGGTTATTTATCTGAATGCTGTGTTACATTGTATGTTTTTCTTTGTGCGCAAAATAATAACATTTTAGATTTTTGTGGATTAATAAGTAGATGTGATCTAAAGAGTATTTAATTAATTTATTAACATCGTTTTGTAAATTTGAGTAGTATTATTGACATTATCTGGGTTAAAATAATGAAGCAATTGTGTATCGTCTGCAAATGACTGGACATGAGAATTGTCAATACTTTTGCTTAAGTCGAACGTATATATGAGGAACAGCAGCGGCCCCAATACAGAGCCCTGAGGTACGCCTGAGGGAATTATTGTCACTTGAGACATTTCTTGATTGAGAAAGACACACTGAGTTCTTTGATGAATGTAACTGTCGAAAAATGAAAGGGATACACTGGCAAGACCTATGTAATTTAATTTAGCAAGTAATAATTTATGATTGATGCTGTCAAAGGCTTTCGAATGGTCTATAGAGATTAAGGCTAGTGCCATTTTCTTATCTAAGGCATTTAAAATATTGTCTTGCAGATTAAGGAGGGCAGATGTTGTACTATAATTTTTCTAAATCCGGATTGAGTGTCGGGAAGTATTAAGAATTTTTCTAGGTAAGCGGTCAATTGGAACTTTATAATTTTTTCTAAAATTTTGGATAAAATTGGTAATAAACTGATAGGTCTGAGATCATTATACTCAGTGGGTTTCATTTTTTAGGAATTGGAATAATTAGAGCTTGTTTCCATGTATTGGAAAGTAGCCTTTTTCCAAACAGTCGTTAAAGATGTGGTCGATGTGATGGAGAATAACTGGCAGGCAAAGCTGGATCATTGACAGGGATATACAATCAATTCCCTTCGCATCAGATTTTAGGCTCCCTATTGCCTGTAATACGTCATTTGAACTAATCTTATTCAATGAAAAAATACATTCAGAGCTTAGTTTATTTTTGAAATAGTTTTCGCAAACTAGTGAATCAACAGGTTTGTAGCTATAAACAGACATAAAATAATCATTAATTTTGGTAGGGTCATTAAAACTTGCCGGAAGGGTTGGTTTACTAAGAAAATTTATATCAAGTTGTTTGAGAGACTTCCACAATTTTTTTGAATCATTTTCATTTGCCAAATTTTCGATATATGTCTTTTTGTCCCTCCTGATCATGTTACGAGCACGGTTTCTAAGCGATTTGAAGTTATTATAGGCGTCCACGGTCTTATTAGTTTTTGTGCAGTATTCTTTTCATCAGGAACAGTGCGCAGTTCATTAGTTAACCAAGGTGATGGTGGCTTATTAACTCTTACAGTTTTAAAAGGTGCATGTTTATTATAGGTTTCCACGATAACGCTTGTAATGTGCATTACTTTCTCATCAATATTAGATTTCGTAAATAATTCATCTATGCCCGATGTAGAAAGATCGATAAGAAAATCATCCTCACTGAAATGTTAAAATCCCTGATTGTGATAAATTTTTGTTTTCTTTTATAAGATGGAATGTCAAAATGAAAAAATACGAGTTTGTGGTCCGAAATACCATTCGTGTCCATGACGGAAGAATAGCTGCATGTTTGAGGATTATTTAAAGTATTGGATCGCTTAATGTTGCAGTACTTTCTGTGAGACGGGTGGCTTCCGTTACGATCTGTGTGAACCCCATCAGCTCAAAACTCAGTGAGAATATATTGTTATTAAAAAAATTATATTCAGATCTCCCAATATCACGATGTTATGATGATATAACGAGAGGCTGGGTAGAAAACCATTTAATAAATCTGCACATTGTTGTATGTTTTTAGAGAGTGGTCGGTACAAAACACCTACTAACAGTTCACACTTACCCGCAACCAATTTAACCCAGATGCTTTCGAAAAAAGCACCAAATTTGTATGAATATCTACCTTTTCAGCATGTAAATTTGATTTAACATAGATTCCAACTCCACCACTCCACCACCACGAGATTCTCTATCACAACGCAAGAAACAATAGTTGCTAATATTAACCACGTCATCAGTAATATTTTCATTTAGCCACGTCTCTGTAACAGCGAATACATCAAAATTTTCTGCTATTAAATTTACAATAGCAAAACTAGACATGAGGGAACGTACATTCAAGTGTCCGATAAGCATTTTACTACCAGCCATTAAGAGTATTTGAATCGTACATAATTTAGAAAAGATTTTGAGTATTCTAAATAATTCTAAAATGATCAAAATAAAATTCGTGAGAGATGTTTTTGTTGAAAGAATTCATACACTGGGCAATTTTTGTCTGTCGGAAGATGATCGGTACTGTAAGATTTTTTATACTGTTGATTTGAATACAAACAGTTGCAACATTTCGAATGTGCCTGCTTACAAAAGGAAGTGTCATGGTTTTCTCCACACTGAGCACAGACTTTAGGATTTTGGCATTTTTTTCCAGAATGATTAAATCGGAAACAATTTGTGCACTGAGACACATTATTTTTGTATACAGATACATTTTCAAATATTAATAGAATTTTTTCCATTATAATCTTCAAAATCTGTTTAAATAAATTACTCTGTGACTGCGTAAATAATATAATTTTTTTTTTGTGCAATATACTTAATAAAATTTTATCTTAATATCTTCTTTTTCTATGAAATGGTTCTGTCTTGTGATGTCTTCTACTATCTCTTCTTCGTAATTCGTTCATCTGTATGGTAGCCCACGATTTGATTTTAGGGTCTAAACATCTTCGTTCAGACACCTGGTACGATGCTGGCAAATTTTTCTGAAATTCTTCCTTTAACTGGGCATGATTACTTTCGTGGACCTTAATTTCCACACCACCGTTTCTAAAATTCTTCACGTCGTCAATTTTGATTTGAAGTTTAGACAAGCTTAAGTTTTTGTCTAGGTCTTTACGCGTCTTGAGGCTTGTTTTGTTTCTGCTGGCTTGGTATATCACTATGCTTTTCAATGGCAATTTCCTTGCTTTTGTAGCATAGGTCTTTTTACAATTTGCGATTACGAAGTGCTTGTCAAATACATGATTTTCAATTATGTCAATCCTAGTATTCATTTTCGTGAGCGCGTCAACTACAGTTTCTTTTTCAGTAATATTTGTCGACAATAATTCAGCTGATCTTGAAATCTAGTGTTCTCGTTCAAAAGTTGCTCAATCAATCTATCTTTTTCTATTAATAACTGACTGTATGAATTAAATTTTCATATAATATTTTATTTCCTGTAGTAGCTCCTCATTTGTTGTTCTAAGGCACTTACTGTTTTTTAGGTGTTTCCGTTGGTGCATCACTTGGTTTGGTTACCACCATTTTAGCACTCTCAGACGTAGCTGAAGCAATCTCAGCAGTTTTCTTTTATTTCTTATTCATGGAGTACCCAGTATGGTCGTCTCACTTTCTTCTAGTCTAGATGATTGACGTCAAATATTTTGTCAAATTCTTCGCTGTATTGGCCAAAAAAATGTTTGCCACTGGAAAATCTGTTATCCTCCAAGAATATCAACGGAGCTGCACCCCAACAATAGTTGCAGTAGGGAGTAATAAAATATTTCAACAGTTTTCTCGAGGTATACGCAGGTTCAGTGCAATGAGGCAAGTCAAAATGAAGTGACCTTGAAAAGTATCGATCGGGTTTTGTCGAAATTTTTACTACTATGCCAATAGGAAATAAAAATCTTAAACTTCGTTTTAACGTTTCAGAGGCCCCTAATCATTTTCAGAAAAAATTTAGGGGTTACAAGTTGGCGGTTGTAGGGGTGGGGGTGTATCTCAATTTTTTGACGTTCGTATATTTATACACTTCCAATCCCGGCAATTCAATATACCGATTATTACATATTTTACACACCATATGCTTTATCATACAGTTGCCCTTAAAACTTAGAAACATATTTTCAATAAACGCGTCTCGTATCTCACATTATCAAATGGGTAGGGACTATGGAATAATTGTGTAAGCCTGTTTTGATAAATTGATCCATTTAATTATTTAGGTAATGTAGCCATTTTTTAGCGAATAAGAAGTTTATAACCTACCTTATGCTTATACCTAGAATTCAAGATTGGCATGATGTCAAGGACATTAAGGTATTCTTCGTGACAATAGCCAACAGTATCCTTTCTTTTCTATTCGTCATTGTCCGTCAGAGCGGTCCATGGGACCTTCGCTCTTTGTTATAGTATCGTAGGTCAGTAGGTCTGTCAGGTCTGGTTGTCCAGATACCAGACGAGGTCAGGGAGAAAGAAAGGAAGAAGAAAGAAAGGAAGGGGAAGAGCAAAGAGGGTGGAGTGCGCCAGTTAAAGGGGTGCCTTTCATTTGTTAACTGGAATTCGGTTATTTTAAAATGATCCAAAAATCTCTTTAGGAATTTGTATGTGGCAAAAATTCGTAATTTTGGTTGGACCTAGAATTGCACGATTTGATTTTGTTCACAGTGCCAGCCGCGGTCTTGTGTGCTTGCGAACTTGCTCGACCGTGTAGTCTACTGACTCATGCAACAGAGGGTTGCTGTGCGATTTCGCTTGACTATAACGTAACTGCGACCGTTGTTAGATGTAGTCCCTTAGGTAAGGGATGTCGAGGCCTATGTGAAGGGTCTCGTTGGAGTCATAACATGGTGAGTTAGTGACGGTTCGCAAGTTTCTGTTCTGCAAGACCTGCAGATTACGCATATGCGTTTTGGCGAGAAAACACCATGCTGCACATGCGTGAGTGATTGCTGGTCTGATAACCATCTTGTATAGCCGAACTTTGTTGACCAAACTTAATTTTGAGTTTCTAATTTGGAATTTAGTTTTTAACGCTTCAGTGTGCGTCTGTCAGGTCATCCTCTTGTCAAGAGCGACACCGAGATACTTAGCAGAATTTCCCGTGGTATGCGAGCTCCATTCACTGAAACCTCAAGCGGGGCGCCGCTACGTTTTTTAGTACAATAGGTAGCCTGCGTTTTCGAGTAATTCATTTTGATTAGTCACCGATCTGCTCATTCCAATTCCTCATTCACCGCACTTTGTAACCTGTCGTGAAACAGATTCCTGGAACGCGACTGGGCCACCAGTGCAGTGTCATCAGCATATAGATAGACTTCACAGTCGCTAGGGCAAGAGACATCATGCGTGAAAAGTGAGTAAAGGATACGCCCTGGAACCGAACCCTGAGGGAGCCCGGCTCTGATGGGTCGTACTGTCGACAAGACATTAATTTTGATCCGAAAGGAGGATTTCAAAAGTGTTAGGAGCCAAAGTGGAATTAGTTTATAGAGAAGGCCCTTGTGCCATGCTTTGTCAAATGCCTTCAAGACATCCAGAAGCAAGATGTCAGTACTTTCGTTAAGGTGAATCCCCTGGTTACTCGCTCCACAAGCCTAACCCTACTATGCTCAGACCGAAATCCAAATTGCACGTCAGGAATCACATGGTGATCTGACGAGAAATTCGCAAGGTGACGTAGAATCACCTTTTAGCGATCTTAGACGGAGCAGACAGTAGGCTAATGGGATGCCAACAGAATCCTGTATTCCGGCATCCAAAAAGGGATCTATGAAAGACCATAGCGCCATCTATGAGACATTAGCAGAACACAAAATTGAATTTAGAAGTTTACTTTAAAAAGAGTTAGAGCGTCTGGCTCTGCTGCCGTCCCACGGATGGCGTTAAGATGTTCAATCCCTGATGCACCTTTTTCCTGGATATTTCCAGGCATTGAGAGACGATAAAACGGGATTGAAGATCCTAAAGCATCTATGATACAGTAGCAAAGCAAGACACTTTAACTCATTAAGAAATATTCTTTATTTCTGTGTTCTGCTAATGTCGCGTAGATGGCGCTAGGATCTTTCAGTATGGTTTTTGGACGCCGGAACGTAGTATATAGTTCAGGTAGAATACATTAATCAATGATGGCTTACTTGGTTATATTTAATATTACCAGGATTTTTAACGCTCCCTATAGGTAGCACGTTCAAAATGTTTAACACTCCAGAAATAAGGGGATGATCGGATCGGCCAGTGTGAGGTATTGGGATGTGAAGCATACACCTGAAAAGTTGCTGTAAGAACCCCACAAATTGCCAGTTTGCCTCTAATGTCATTTCCCCCGCTCATGGACCTATTACAAGGTACCCGACTAATAAATAACTGCAAATGACACGTGACATTCCACGGTTGACGAACGCCCG
The DNA here is from genome assembly GCA_963669975.1 of Acanthoscelides obtectus. Taxonomy (NCBI): domain Eukaryota; kingdom Metazoa; phylum Arthropoda; class Insecta; order Coleoptera; family Chrysomelidae; genus Acanthoscelides; species Acanthoscelides obtectus. Next base: position 19,205 of record CAVLJG010003470.1, read on the forward strand.
TACGTCCAGAGTTGCGCGCGGCAAAATTTAAATATTCATGTGTGATGGACAATGAGCTAACGTGAGTTTTATGATGTGGCTCTTTCCCGATGATCTCTCGCTTGTTGAGATTTATGGCTGACTGAAATATGAGCAGCAGCGAGGATTTAAATGCTGTTGTCGACCGGTGAGAGTTGTTCAAGTTTCGATGAGGCTTTGTACAGGGAAGGGGGTATAGATGTTTGGATAGATAGATAAATATTTTGTCTTTGAATCATATAGATATGTTATGAGACTCGTCAGGTTATTATATTCCAATGAATTAGAAATTTGCTTAAACATAATCTAAGTATAAGGACATATACTAAATAGTGAGTTTGTAAAACTGCGTCAATCATGATGAAGTGCTGTTGCAAAAAATGTCAAAGTATGGCATAAATGGTCCATCATATCACTGGATAAGGTCTTTTTTAGAGAATAGGTCCCAATTTGTGAGTATCATCGATAGTGGTCTGAATGCGCCTATTAGGTCCGACATAGCTGACATCTCCATTGGCGTCCCTCAGGGCTCTATTCTAGGACCTGAAGGTAGATTCATTTTATATGCAGATGATACTTCAGTGGTGATACCGAATAAGTAATAATAATAATAATATTTATTTACTCTAAAATAGTGTGAGGCTATATTAGAGATATATTGTGGAGTTCTATTGCAAGGTATTCACAAGTGGTTTACCAGCAATCAGCTCTATTTGAATTCGGAAAAACATCAGTTGTCCAATTTCACAACATCCAGAAGAAGCCTAGGACATTAAATATCACTTTTAATGGCTCAAGAATGTCCCTTAACATGCAAGTTAAATTCTTGGGCTTGTATCTAGATACAGGTTTGATTTTTAAAGACCACTGTGTATACATTGCTTCAAAGATAAACTCCCAATCATATCTTATGAAAAATTTGTGAACTTACCGAAGCACAGATAGTTTCTGTTTACTATGCTCAAGTTGAGACACGACTGAGATATGCACTATGCTTCTGGGGTTTGTCTACAAATGCCCAATAAGTATTTTTGGCCCAAAAAAGTGTGGTTAGATGCATGATGGGAGTCAGCAGTAGGCATTCTTGTAAGGATATTTTTAAGCGCCTTAAGATTTTAACTTTACCATCTTTATTTTTATACGAAATGACTGTGTATACTTTTACTAACAAAACTAGATTTTTAAACAATTTCAACTCGTACTCGACCAGACAAGCTGGATACTTAAATGTGTATTTTGCTAAGTATAAGATCGGCGTCAGATCTCCGGAAATACTGGGTCCACGAATTTTCAACAGGCTAAACTAACAGATTTTCTTGTGTGTAAATGTTATTATGTGTCTCTGAGCTTGTTATGTTATGATTTATTTGTGTGTTTGTTTTATACATATATTTATTATGTGTTGTTTTATTAGTTTTTATTCCGACGAATCCTATACATACTTTGTAATGTCTCTAAGGATAATAAAATAATTTGAATTTGAATTTGAAAAGTTGAAGACATTCACGTACGTACAAACACACATAGGAAGAGAATAAAACGTTGGGTATTTGACCAACGTATAAGGTGTAACGCATACATTTCAGGTATTACTAAATAAATTACTAAATAAAAGCCGCGAAAAGATATGGATACAAAAAATAAAAGAAAGACAATAAAAAATGTCTACCTTAAAAGCTAGGTTGAATATTTGGTATAGGTCCCTTATGAAACAACATAATACTTTTTTTCTGTTATGTCGCATACACATATTGGACAGACGTAGGTCAAAACCAATATGTGAACAATGTGCATTGGCCGGCACTGGTATTATGTAAAAAAACCTATAACACGACAAAAAACCTATGTCATCTTGCAGACTATGTAGTGTTTTAGGTGCAAAGTTTTATTCCCCGTATGCTCGCTTTGATCGCTGTGAGCGTCAATCTATGTAGGAAGGACTCAACTACGCGCATTGTTAGTTGTAGAGAGCAAGTATATGTTTTGTGAAGCCGAGTAGTCTGTACTGTTTATCTCTGAGAAGATGTGAAAGGGAAAAGGTAGGTTGAATAGCAAGATCGCATCTTTATGATTATATGTATTGGTCTGCATGTGTATAAAATCAGTGATATTGCTATGTGAGAAAATTATTACTGAATATGTTGCCAATGAAGTATATTATTAGCTGTGCCCGACGGGTTATTTATATGTTGTCCCTTCTGAAGACAGGTCATGTTCAAAGTTATAAATCCCGGTTTTTTTTGTGTGTTTCAAAAACTTTAGAAGCACCACCGCGCCCGCTTTGAGGGCATTCAAGCCACAGAAAAATTAGGAATGATGTATCATGCACCAAACATTTTCGCAATGCCTCACATCTAGGCGCTGATTTGTATTTTCTGTTGACATTGCAAAATAAATTTCTATAAAATGAATGACTGCAAATAAAAATAATGTAATAACCTTTTCACCTTCATAAATATTCCTGTCTGTACATATTTTCTCACTTGTTCCTTCACCAACCAGATGTTTTCTTTTCTTATCTCTATCATTTTTGAAATTCAGCTAATTTGCATATGTAATTTTCAAAATGAATAAGAAAAAGTGGATACGCAACTAATTTCTAGCTTTGAATCTCAAGTAAGTGCCTTTGAGACAAGAAACCTATGGAATTATCAGCAACACATATTATTAGCACTCAAACCTCACTATGCACTGCACATTTACCTTCTAGCTATAGTATACAACTAACAGTTCAGACCTCCAATAATGCCATCTCTGAAGTAGATTTTACATCACATCAGGGCCAAACATTGATAACTGAAGCATCCTGTCATTTAGGCAACACGTGCAATTACAAAACAAGTTCACAACAAGTTTTCATCAGCTAGTGCTAAGTTAACATCTTGTAGAAAAACCTAAAGTCACAAAAAACCAACATAATGTCAAAAAAATCGACATAATGTCACTTTTGAAGGTACGTAATGCCCGTGCCGGAATCGATCCCAATCCGGACACAATTCTCAATTCAAAAATGTGTACGCTCAAAATAGAACAATTATTTGGGAGTAGAGAATAAACGAAGGCATATTTTGAACATGCATATCTTTATTCAAGGAATTGGTGTTACATATTGGCAACGCGGCATATTGCCGCGTCAGCGTAGTGATGAGTTTCGCTGTCCAGCCGGCTTCTATCCCTATCTGACAGATATGCCTATACACACTTCTCTCTCGTACACATTGAACTGAAGCTGTCAGACAAATTTAGTTTTCAGTGTACACCGAGATATTAAGTTCCGGAGAAATCTAAATGGGCCAGACCGAACCTGCCTCCCTCCCCCGCCTATGTGAAAAGGATTGGTTTGTGGAATGTTGACTAGACAGTATGCAAATCAGAAGCTGCACTGATGTGCAATAAAAACAGTGCTAATACTCGATTGCCTGCCTGACGCATACCCGCGTTGGCGTTTTGAGATAAGAAAAAGTTTTCCTGGAGGCTGGATTGAAATTTACAATGGAGAGCATGCCACAGGTGGATGAAAGTACTTGTAATAATGAAAAGTGCTGAAAACAAAGCTAAATTTACTTAACTACCAAGGCCTAAATACTGCTGGATACTGTGAGCCTGCAAGTGAGATACCATTAATGTAGACATGTACAAGAGATTTGAGTGAGATTATTCGTATGGTGATTTAGAAGAAGAAGCTATTTGCAAAATTATATGATCAAATGCAAAGCTTTTCGTGCAGTTTCTTTTTCTATACTCGGTCTCTAAAACTTTTAGGAGGGAGAAAAGTGTTCTATGTCATGCTTTGGGTTACATTTGCAGATATTGTAAGTTACGAGGCATATGATGCATCTAAGCGAATGTCACAGGATCAGTGTTTACTGTGGTACACACCATAAATATTTTTTGATCAATCCGTCAGTGCAAACTCGGACTAGGTAGAGAAAAAAAACGATTTGTTCGTAAGCAAAATCACGTAGTCAGTTACGTGGCCAGTACTCGTTCATACTAAAAGTCGATAAGGCTCAAGTTCGACAGTTGACAGTTGATGACATTTCACATTACATTCGTATTTCTCTGTGAAGTCATATGAAAGTTCGTGAAGGTTACTGTGTATTGCAAAAAGCAGGTTAAGCAAACATTTTTATCAATGTGTAATGTATATTATAGACATTTGCGTTGCAAACGTGCTTGTACCTCAACATTAGACTTTTACCTGGACAGTCCTGAGGTAATTTTGATTTACTTTTTTCCACTTCTTGTTTCATTGAGTCTCAATCTTAGGTTTGTTGACATAACTAAAATATTCTACAGACCTGGACGTGGGGGTCTAGTCTCATAGTTGAGATAGTTTGAATTTGTGAAGTAATTATTTGTACTCGTATTTTCATGTAAATCTGTCGCTGTAGCATACATGAATGATGTATTATTATTAGCGCATATCAGAAATATTTCATCTCTTATTTTAAAGTGAAAGATTAGGAGGTAACTTTTACGAAAACATCATTTTTTCTTTAAGGAACCCTCTGCTGACTATTTTATAGAACTTCAAAGTTGAATTTCTGGTAGCAATACTCTAGAATAGAATACTGTTTATATGCTGCTTTCTTTGCTACGTGTCTGAATAGTGGAAAGTACACCAGCGGCTTGCGTGACATACAAAATATAAAAAGCACCAGCGGTCATTGCATAAAGAAATACCCAACTTAGATTCGTCGATTTGGACCACGTCGCCAGGTCCACCCAATATATCGTCGTCCAACATTATAGTTAAATAAAGATCAAGAACCATTTCATCAAATCTTCAAAAAAACTTGCATGTTCCTCTTTGTTATGATTTCATTATTTAATGACTGGCAGTAGCTACTTTTTCAGTAATTTCTTATATACCTATATCCTATATCATTTAATTAGGTATATTTTGTGACATCAGCTTCATTTTAAATAATTCTTCAAGTGCATATATACAAAAAGTAAATAGATTGTAACTGTAATACAGGAAAAACAATAACCGAAGTATTTTTGCGGTAGTATATAAGTAAGAATTTGACAAGCCAAATCAAGGTATATTACTATCCATGATTTGGCAAAATCGCAACTAGATGCAGAAATTATGATTGTGATGGTGGCATAGTGATG
>CAVLJG010003471.1:0-24342 GCA_963669975.1 Acanthoscelides obtectus
TCCAAAAGGTCTTATTCCAAAAAAGTAATGACACTATAAGTGACAAAAGATTAAAATACTCATGTTTATGGTAGCTAGTCTACGTTGAGTCTCGGTGTCTTCTAAAGATTCCGTGCACGGTTTCGACGAATCACCATATTTGGATATATACTTAGCTGGGTCAAGAATGTTTCTAGTATTATGTGCACAGACGTTGTAGTCAAACAGAATCTTTCTTAATTTTTATTATCTGTTTGCTACAACATTATCTCTTTCTACGAGAACCCCCAGACTAAACCCCTAACATATTAGTGCCAACATGTGCTACAACCAGCTACACATTCAGGTTGCATACCAGAGATTCTTAGATACGTATGAGGGTCATTTTTGCAAACAAGAACCGTTTGTAATTGAGTCAGTGGAGCTTTATTTATGAACGTAAATTGTATCACAAACTGAAATACGAACATTTTTCTATTCAACATATAGTCATTTGGGGTAACTTTGAACCATATGAACCAGTAATTGAGGCAGACTTGCAAATTGCAGTTTGTCCATTTTTACCAATTTCACGAGAAGCAAAAAACTAGGGCGATATGCGAGTTTTTCTCGAGCAATTTCTGTTTCCATACATATGGTGAAATGCGTCTACCCCTCCTTTTGTCTGGTTGTAAAGCAAGATAATTACAGTTTTTTGGGTTCAGAATTTCAGTGGGAATTTCCAGTTTATTTTGTCTCAACGTTCCAATAATTGTTATATGGTTATATGGTGGAATCATTAGCTAGATTAACAGAAGCAATATTGTGGTTATTTCCATGTACATATTTAGTGGTAGCTGCTTTGAACATCAAATATGACTTATCAAAGGGCAGACTCCCTTATTCCGAGATTCGTCTTGTTTTCATCGGGATACGCAGTTATTGAGAAAACACAACGGCTATAACTTTTAAACTCAAAAATCGAAGAGTTAGATTATAAATAATTGTATCATGGATTTTCGTTTGCACGTTGTATTGTGATCACTGAATAAAAATAAATGTAAGATATTGTTTCATTTACATTTAGGATACGTATTTCGTAGGAAATGGACAGTTCTTTGGATTCCAGCATACTGGTCGTTTGAATTTTGGAGGCTTTGATGTGACATCGTTGACTTGGTTTGCGAATTGGATGATCTGATTTGGTGACAGTAGATCTTACGGTGTTGTTTTTCCCGGTGTTTTTAAGGAATTTCTTGTGTATCTGGCCTAGGAGGATTGCTCCAATATTTTTATATATATGCGATATAAGCGAGGAAGTCTTACAGTTTGTTACAGCATGATACTACATAAAACACAAAGTCCAGGACAAAATCATGAAGAATTAAGGGAGTTTTCAAACATTATGCAGGTTGAAATAAATCATAACAAAAACCCTCCAAGATTCAGTGGTTTCTAAAAAAAGAAACCAGCCCTAATAAAAATTCCTGCAGAACATGGTTAGTAATGCCGAGGCTAGTGAAACGGACATTCAAGATAGTCTCGAAGGATGAGAAAACACCTTATACTTGACCTTTAGTGAAACGCCGCCTTAACAATTATATTGAGAAATATATGAAATGTACTCCAAAGGATTATTCCGAATATCAATAGAATCATTTTAAACATCAGCAAGCAGTAGAAGTGCTGACATCGTGAGAGCAAAGTGGGCAATGGAGAAGAACTTTCCATGCTATGATCGCTGGTGCTTACTTCTAATGTGCAAAAGGCTAAGTGTATTGTATTTGAACGAGCACGAATGTACCCTGAACTGATAGTTTGGTGGGAATGGGGAGCGAGCAATCGTAACCCCCGTTTCTCGGCCAAATGCGATACCTTGGCTTCATATCTCGGTAATATTGCAAATAAAGACAGCCCCAATAACAATTCCAGAAAATGGAAACAAAGTACTGGACAAACTGATTTGTAAACTTGAAGGTCGTGAAACAGCAGGAGGCCTCTAAGGATGAGAAAACTGTATCACGTTCGTACACTTCAGTGAGCGACGCCTCGTGAATTATAGTAGCAATCATATCTGCTGGTAACATTAATATAATGGGTAAATTTTCCAACATCATCAAGCAGCAGATGTGCTGTCATCGTGAGAGCAAATGGGCAAAGAAGTCGAAACAATACCTAGCGGGTATTAGAATATGTTTTCTATGTAATATGAACACCTTTCATGAGTCTTGCGACATACGTTCGTGCATAAGATTATTTCCCCAAAGTGTGGATTGGAGTACGCTCATGTTTCGTTCTCCAAAAGGCTTATTCCAAAAAAGTATGAATACAGTATGAAGTGACAATGATTAAAATACTCATGTTTATGGTAGCTAGTCTACGTTGAGTCTGGGTGTCTTCTAAAGATTCCGTGCACGGTTTCGACGAATCACCATATTTGGATATATACTTAGCTTGGGTCAAGAATGTTTCTAGTATTATGTGCACAGACGTTGTAGTCAAACAGAATCTTTCTTAATTTTTATTATCTGTTGCTACAACATTATCTCTTTCTACGAGAACCCCCAGACTAAACCCCTAACATATTAGTGCCAACATGTGCCTACAACCAGCTACACATTCAGGTTGCATACCAGAGATTCTTAGATACGTATGAGGGTCATTTTTTCAAACAAGAACCGTTGTGTAATTGAGTCAGTGGAGCTTTATTTATGAACGTAAATTGTATCACAAACTGAAATACGAACATTTTTTTCTATTCAACATATAGTCATTTGGGGTAACTTTGAACCATATGAACCAGTAATTGAGGTGCAGACTTGCAAATTGCAGTTTGTCCATTTTTACCAATTTTCACGAGAAGCAAAAAACTAGGGCGATATGCGAGTTTTTCTCGAGCAATTTCTGTTTCCATACATATGGTGAAATGCGTCTACCCCTCCTTTTGTCTGGTTGTAACGCAAGATAATTACAGTTTTTTGGGTTCAGAATTTCAGTGGGAATTTCCAGTTTATTTTGTCTCAACGTTCCAATAATTGTTATATGGTTATATGGTGGAATCATTAGCTAGATTAACAGAAGCAATATTGTGGTTATTTCCATGTACATATTTAGTGGTAGCTGCTTTGAACATCAAAATATGACTTATCAAAGGGCAGACTCCCTTGTATTCCGAGATTCGTCTTGTTTTCAATCGGGATACGCAGTTATTGAGAAAACACAACGGCTATAACTTTTAAACTCAAAATCGAAGAGTTAGATTATAAATAATTGTATCATGGATTTTCGTTTGGACGTTGTATTTGTGATCACTGAATAAACAATAAATGTAAGATATTTTTCATTTACATTTAGGATACGTATTTCGTAGGAAATGGACAGTTCTTTGGATTCCAGCATACTGGTCGTTTGAATTTTGGAGGCTTTGATGTGACATCGTTGACTTGGTTTGCGAATTGGATGATCTGATTTGGTGACAGTAGATCTTACGGTGTTGTTTTTCCCGGTGTTTTTAAGGAATTTCTTGTGTATCTGGCTAGGAGGATTGCTCCAATATTTTTATAGCATATGCGATATAAGCGAGGAAGTTTTACAGTTTGTTACAGCATGATACTACATAAAACACAAAGTCCAGGACAAAAATCATGAAGAATTAAGGGAGTTTTCAAACATTCTGCAGGTTGAAATAAATCATAACAAAAAACCCTCCAAGATTCAGTGGTTTCTAAAAAAAGAAACCAGCCCTAATAAAAATTCCTGTAGAACATGGTTAGTAATGCCGAGGCTAGTGAAACGGACATTCAAGATAGTCTCGAAGGATGAGAAAACACCTTATACTTGACCTTTAGTGAAACGCCGCCTTAACAATTATATTGAGAATATATATGAAATGTACTCCAAAGGATTATTCCGAATATCAATAGAATCATTTTTAAACATCAGCAAGCAGTAGAAGTGCTGACATCGTGAGAGCAAAGTGGGCAATGGAGAAGAACTTTCGATGCTATGATCGCTGGTGCTTACTTCTAATGTGCAAAGGCTAAGTGTATTGTATTTGAACGAGCACGAATGTACCCTGAACTGATAGTTTGGTGGGAATGGGGAGCGAGCAATCGTAACCCCCGTTCTCGGCCAAATGCGATACCTTGGCTTCATATCTCGGTAATATTGCAAATAAAGACAGCCCCAATAACAATTCCAGAAAATGGAAACAAAGTACTGGACAAACTGATTTGTAAACTTGAAGGTCGTGAAACAGCAGGAGGCCTCTAAGGATGAGAAAACTGTATCACGTTCGTACACTTCAGTGAGCGACGCCTCGTGAATTATAGTAGCAATCATATCTGCTGGTAACATTAATATAATGGGTAAATTTTCCAACATCATCAAGCAGCAGATGTGCTGTCATCGTGAGAGCAAAATGGGCAAAGAAGTCGAAACGATACCTAGCGGGTATTAGAATATGATTTCTATGTAATATGAACACCTTTCATGAGTCTTGCGACATACGTTCTGCATAAGATTATTTCCCCAAAGTGTGGATTGGAGTACGCTCATGTTTCGTTCTCCAAAAGGCTTATTCCAAAAAAGTATGAATACAGTATGAAGTGACAATGATTAAAATACTCATGTTTATGGTAGCTAGTCTACGTTGAGTCTGGGTGTCTTCTAAAGATTCCGTGCACGGTTTCGACGAATCACCATATTTGGATATATACTTAGCTTGGGTAAAGAATGTTTCTAGTATTATGTGCACAGACGTTGTAGTCAAACAGAATCTTTCTTAATTTTTATTATCTGTTGCTACAACATTATCTCTTTCTACGAGAATCCCCAGACTAAACCCCTAACATATTAGTGCCAACATGTGACTACAACCAGCTACACATTCAGGTTGCATACCTGACAGTATGCAGAGATTCTTAGATACGTATGAGGGTCATTTTTTCAAATAAGAACCGTTTTGTAATTGAGTCAGTGGAGCTTTATTTATGAACGTAAATTGTATCACAAACTGAAATACGAACATTTTTTTCTATTCAACATATAGTCATTTGGGGTAACTTTGAACCATATGAACCAGTAATTGAGGGCAGACTTGCAAATTGCAGTTTGTCCATTTTTACCAATTTTCACGAGAAGCAAAAAACTAGGGCGATATGCGAGTTTTTCTCGAGCAATTTCTGTTTCCATACATATGGTGAAATGCGTCTACCCCTCCTTTTGTCTGGTTGTAACGCAAGATAATTACAGTTTTTTGGGTTCAGAATTTCAGTGGGAATTTCCAGTTTATTTTGTCTCAACGTTCCAATAATTGTTATATGGTTATATGGTGGAATCATTAGCTAGATTAACAGAAGCAATATTGTGGTTATTTCCATGTACATATTTAGTGGTAGCTGCTTTGAACATCAAAATACTTATCAAAGGGCAGACTCCCTTGTATTCCGAAATTCGTCTTGTTTTCGATCGGGAGACGCAGTTATTGAGAAAACACAACGGCTATAACTTTTAAACTCAAAAATCGAAGAGTTAGATTATTAATTGTATCAAGGATTTTCGTTTGGACGTTGTATTTGCGATCACTGAATAAACAATAAATGTAAGATATTGGTTTCATTTACATTTAGGATACGTATTTCGTAGGAAATGGACAGTTCTTTGGATTCCAGCATACTGGTCGTTTGAATTTTGGAGGCTTTGATGTGACATCGTTGACTTGGTTTGCGAATTGGATGATCTGATTTGGTGACAGTAGATCTTACGGTGTTGTTTTTCCCGGTGTTTTTAAGGAATTTCTTGTGTATCTGGCCTAGGAGGATTGCTCCAATATTTTTATAGCATATGCGATATAAGCGAGGAAGTCTTACAGTTTGTTACAGCATGATACTACATAAAACACAAAGTCCAGGACAAAAATCATCAAGAATTAAGGGAGTTTTCAAACATTCTGCATGTTGAAATAAATCATAACAAAAAACCCTCCAAGATTCAGTGGTTTCTAAAAAAAGAAACCAGCCCCAATAAAAATTCCTGTAGAACCTGGTTAGTAATGCCTAGGCTAGTGAAACAGACATTCAAGATAGTCTCGAAGGATGAGAAAACACCTTATACTTGAACTTTAGTGAAACGGCGCCTTAACAATTATATTGAGAATATATGAAATGTACTCCAAAGGATTATTCCGAATATCAATAGAATCATTTTTAAACATCAGCAAGCAGTAGAAGTGCTGACATCGTGAGAGCAAAGTGGGCAATGGAGAAGAACTTTCGATGCTATGATCGCTGGTGCTTACTTCTAATGTGCAAAAGGCTAAGTGTATTGTATTTGAACGAGCACGAATGTACCCTGAACTGATAGTTTGGTGGGAATGGGGAGCGAGCAATCGTAACCCCCGTTCTCGGCCAAATGCGATACCTTGGCTTCATATCTCGGTAATATTGCAAATAAAGACAGACCCAATAACAATTCCAGAAAATGGAAACAAAGTACTGGACAAACTGATTTGTAAACCTGAAGGTCGTGAAACAGCAGGAGGTCTCTAAGGATGAGAAAACTGTATCACGTTCGTACACTTTAGTGAGCGACGCCTCGTGAATTATAGTAGCAATCATATCTGCTGGTAACATTAATATAATGGGTAAATTTTCCAACATCATCAAGCAGCAGATGTGCTGTCATCGTGAGAGCAAATGGGCAAAGAAGTCGAAACGATACCTAGCGGGTATTAGAATATGTTTTCTATGTAATATGAACACCTTTCATGAGTCTTGCGACATACGTTCTGCATAAGATTATTTCCCCAAAGTGTGGATTGGAGTACGCTCATGTTTCGTTCTCCAAAAGGCCTTATTCCAAAAAAGTATGAATACACTATGAAGTGACAATGATTAAAATACTCATAATTTTTATTATCTGTTGCTACAACATTATCTCTTTCTACGAGAATCCCCAGACTAAACCCCTAACATATTAGTGCCAACATGTGACTACAACCAGCTACACATTCAGGTTGCATACCTGACAGTATGCAGAGATTCTTAGATACGTATGAGGGTCATTTTTTCAAACAAGAACCGTTTTGTAATTAAGTCAGTGGAGCTTTATTTATGAACGTAAATTGTATCACAAACTGAAATACGAACATTTTTTCTATTCAACATATAGTCATTTGGGGTAACTTTGAACCATATGAACCAGTAATTGAGGCGCAGACTTGCAAATTGCAGTTTGTCCATTTTTACCAATTTTCATGAGAAGCAAAAAACTAGGGCGATATGCGAGTTTTTCTCGAGCAATATCTGTTTCCATACATATGGTGAAATGCGTCTACCCCTCCTTTTGTCTGGTTGAAACGCAAGATAATTACAGTTTTTTGGTTCAGAATTTCAGTGGGAATTTCCAGTTTATTTTGTCTCAACGTTCCAATAATTGTTATATGGTTATATGGTGGAATCATTAGCTAGATTAACAGAAGCAATATTGTGGTTATTTCCATGTACAATTTAGTGGTAGCTGCTTTGAACATCAAAATATGACTTATCCCTTGTATTCCGAGATTCGTCTTGTTTTCGATCGGGATACGCAGTTATTGAGAAAACACAACGGCTATAACTTTTAAACTCAAAAAATCTAAGAGTTAGATTATAAATAATTGTATCATGGATTTCGTTTGGACGTTGTATTTGTGATCACTGAAATAAACAATAAATGTAAGATATTGTTTCATTTACATTTAGGATACGTATTTCGTAGGAAATGGACAGTTCTTTGGATTCCAGCATACTGGTCGTTTGAATTTTGGAGGCTTTGATGTGACATCGTTGACTTGGTTTGCGAATTGGATGATCTGATTTGGTGACAGTAGATCTTACGGTGTTGTTTTTCCCGGTGTTTTTAAGGAATTTCTTGTGTATCTGGCCTAGGAGGATTGCTCCAATATTTTTATAGCATATGCGATATAAGCGAGGAAGTCTTACAGTTTGTTACAGCATGATACTACATAAAACACAAAGTCCAGGACAAATATCATGAAGAATTAAGGGAGTTTTCAAAAATTCTGCAGGTTGAAATAAATCATAACAAAAAACCCTCCAAGATTCAGTGGTTTCTAAAAAAAGAAACCAGCCCTAATAAAAATTCCTGTAGAACCTGGTTAGTAATGCCTAGGCTAGTGAAACAGACATTCAAGATAGTCTCGAAGGAGAGAAAACACCTTATACTTGAACTTTAGTGAAACGGCGCCTTAACAATTATATTGAGAATATATATGAAATGTACTCCAAAGGATTATTCCGAATATCAATAGAATCATTTTTAAACATCAGCAAGCAGTAGAAGTGCTGACATCGTGAGAGCAAAGTGGGCAATGGAGAACTTTCGATGCTATGATCGCTGGTGCTTACTTCTAATGTGCAAAAGGCTAAGTGTATTGTATTTGAACGAGCACGAATGTACCCTGAACTGATAGTTTGGTGGGAATGGGGAGCGAGCAATCGTAACCCCCGTTCTCGGCCAAATGCGATACCTTGGCTTCATATCTCGGTAATATTGCAAATAAAGACAGACCCAATAACAATTCCAGAAAATGGAAACAAAGTACTGGACAAACTGATTTGTAAACCTGAAGGTCGTGAAACAGCAGGAGGTCTCTAAGGATGAGAAAACTGTATCACGTTCGTACACTTTAGTGAGCGACGCCTCGTGAATTATAGTAGCAATCATATCTGCTGGTAACATTAATATAATGGGTAAATTTTCCAACATCATCAAGCAGCAGATGTGCTGTCATCGTGAGAGCAAAATGGGCAAAGAAGTCGAAACGATACCTAGCGGGTATTAGAATATGTTTTCTATGTAATATGAACACCTTTCATGAGTCTTGCGACATACGTTCTGCATAAGATTATTTCCCCAAAGTGTGGATTGGAGTACGCTCATGTTTCGTTCTCCAAAAGGCCTTATTCCAAAAAAGTATGAATACACTATGAAGTGACAATGATTAAAATACTCATAATTTTTATTATCTGTTGCTACAACATTATCTCTTTCTACGAAATCCCCAGACTAAACCCCTAACATATTAGTGCCAACATGTGCCTACAACCAGCTACACATTCAGGTTCATACCTGACAGTATGCAGAGATTCTTAGATACGTATGAGGGTCATTTTTCAAACAAGAACCGTTTTGTAATTGAAGTCAGTGGAGCTTTATTTATGAACGTAAATTGTATCACAAACTGAAATACGAACATTTTTTTCTATTCAACATATAGTCATTGGGGTAACTTTGAACCATATGAACCAGTAATGAGGCGCAGACTTGCAATTGCAGTTTGTCCATTTTTACCAATTTCACGAGAAGCAAAAAACTAGGGCGATATGCGAGTTTTTCTCGAGCAATTTCTGTTTCCATACATATGGTGAAATGCGTCTACCCCTCCTTTTGTCTGGTTGTAAACGCAAGATAATTACAGTTTTTGGGTTCAGAATTTCAGTGGGAATTTCCAGTTTATTTTGTCTCAACGTTCCAATAATTGTTATATGGTTATATGGTGGAATCATTAGCTAGATTAACAGAAGCAATATTGTGGTTATTTCCATGTACATATTTAGTGGTAGCTGCTTTGAACATCAAAATATGACTTATCCCTTGTATTCCGAGATTCGTCTTGTTTTCGATCGGGATACGCAGTTATTGAGAAAACACAACGGCTATACTTTTAAACTCAAAAATCTAAGAGTTAGATTATAAATAATTGTATCATGGATTTTCGTTTGGACGTTGTATTTGTGATCACTGAATAAACAATAAATGTAAGATATTGTTTCATTTACATTTAGGATACGTATTTCGTAGGAAATGGACAGTTCTTTGGATTCCAGCATACTGGTCGTTTGAATTTTGGAGGCTTTGATGTGACATCGTTGACTTGGTTTGCGAATTGGATGATCTGATTTGGTGACAGTAGATCTTACGGTGTTGTTTTTTTCCCGGTGTTTTTAAGGAATTCTTGTGTATCTGGCCTAGGAGGATTGCTCCAATATTTTTATAGCATATGCGATATAAGCGAGGAAGTCTTACAGTTTGTTACAGCATGATACTACATAAAACACAAAGTCCAGGACAAATATCATGAAGAATTAAGGGAGTTTTCAAAAATTCTGCAGGTTGAAATAATCATAACAAAAAACCCTCCAAGATTCAGTGGTTTCTAAAAAAAGAAACCAGCCCTAATAAAAATTCCTGTAGAACCTGGTTAGTAATGCCGAGGCTAGTGAAACAGACATTCAAGATAGTCTCGAAGGATGAGAAAACACCTTATACTTGACCTTTAGTGAAACGCCGCCTTAACAATTATATTGAGAATATATATGAAATGTACTCCAAAGGATTATTCCGAATATCAATAGAATCATTTTTAACATCAGCAAGCAGTAGAAGTGCTGACATCGTGAGAGCAAAGTGGGCAATGGAGAAGAACTTTCCATGCTATGATCGCTGGTGCTTACTTCTAATGTGCAAAAGGCTAAGTGTATTGTATTGAACGAGCACGAATGTACCCTGAACTGATAGTTTGGTGGGAATGGGGAGCGAGCAATCGTAACCCCGTTCTCGGCCAAATGCGATACCTTGGCTTCATATCTCGGTAATATTGCAAATAAAGACAGCCCCAATAACAATTCCAGAAAATGGAAACAAAGTACTGGACAAACTGATTTGTAAACTTGAAGGTCGTGAAAGCAGCAGGAGGCCTCTAAGGATGAGAAAACTGTATCACGTTCGTACACTTCAGTGAGCGACGCCTCGTGAATTATAGTAGCAATCATATTTGCTGGTAAAATTAATATAATGGGTAAATTTTCCAACATCATCAAGTAGCAGATGTGCTGTCATCGTGAGAGCAAAATGGGCAAAGAAGTCGAAACGATACCTAGCGGGTATTAGGAATAGGTTTTCTATGTAATACTGAACACCTTTCATGAGTCTTGCGACATACTTCTGCATAAGATTATTTCCCCAAAGTGTGGATTGGAGTACGCTCATGTTTTCGTTCTCCAAAAGGTCTTATTCCAAAAAAGTATGAATACAGTATGAAGTGACAATGATTAAAATACTCATGTTTATGGTAGCTAGTCTACGTTGAGTCTCGGTGTCTTCTAAAGATTCCGTGCACGGTTTCGACGAATCACCATATTTGGATATATACTTAGCTTGGGTCAAGAATGTTTCTAGTATTATGTGCACAGACGTTGTAGTCAAACAGAATCTTTCTTAATTTTTATTATCTGTTGCTACAACATTATCTCTTTCTACGAGAACCCCCAGACTAAACCCCTAACATATTAGTGCCAACATGTGCCTACAACCAGCTACACATTCAGGTTGCATACCAGAGATTCTTAGATACGTATGAGGGTCATTTTTGCAAACAAGAACCGTTGTGTAATTGAGTCAGTGGAGCTTTATTTATGAACGTAAATTGTATCACAAACTGAAATACGAACATTCTTTTCTATTCAACATATAGTCATTTGGGGTAACTTTGAACCATATGAACCAGTAATTGAGGTGCAGACTTGCAAATTGCAGTTTGTCCATTTTTACCAATTCACGAGAAGCAAAAAACTAGGGCGATATGCGAGTTTTTCTCGAGCAATTTCTGTTTCCATACATATGGTGAAATGCGTCTACCCCTCCTTTTGTCTGGTTGTAACGCAAGATAATTACAGTTTTTTGGGTTCAGAATTTCAGTGGGAATTTCCAGTTTATTTTGTCTCAACGTTCCAATAATTGTTATATGGTTATATGGTGGAATCATTAGCTAGATTAACAGAAGCAATATTGTGGTTATTTCCATGTACATATTTAGTGGTAGCTGCTTTGAACATCAACATATGACTTATCAAAGGGCAGACTCCCTTGTATTCCGAGATTCGTCTTGTTTTCAATCGGGATACGCAGTTATTGAGAAAACACAACGGCTATAACTTTTAAACTCAAAAATCGAAGAGTTAGATTATAAATAATTGTATCATGGATTTTCGTTTGCACGTTGTATTTGTGATCACTGAATAAACAATAAATGTAAGATATTGGTTTCATTTACATTTAGGATACGTATTTCGTAGGAAATGGACAGTTCTTTGGATTCCAGCATACTGGTCGTTTGAATTTTGGAGGCTTTGATGTGACATCGTTGACTTGGTTTGCGAATTGGATGATCTGATTTGGTGACAGTAGATCTTACGGTGTTGTTTTTCCCGGTGTTTTTAAGGAATTTCTTGTGTATCTGGCCTAGGAGGATTGCTCCAATATTTTTATCATATGCGATATAAGCGAGGAAGTCTTACAGTTTGTTACAGCATGATACTACATAAAACACAAAGTCCAGGACAAAAATCATGAAGAATTAAGGGAGTTTTCAAACATTATGCAGGTTGAAATAAATCATAACAAAAAACCCTCCAAGATTCAGTGGTTTCTAAAAAAAGAAACCAGCCCTAATAAAAATTCCTGCAGAACATGGTTAGTAATGCCGAGGCTAGTGAAACGGACATTCAAGATAGTCTCGAAGGATGAGAAAACACCTTATACTTGACCTTTAGTGAAACGCCGCCTTAACAATTATATTGAGAATATATATGAAATGTACTCCAAAGGATTATTCCGAATATCAATAGAATCATTTTTAAACATCAGCAAGCAGTAGAAGTGCTGACATCGTGAGAGCAAAGTGGGCAATGGAGAAGAACTTTCCATGCTATGATCGCTGGTGCTTACTTCTAATGTGCAAAAGGCTAAGTGTATTGTATTTGAACGAGCACGAATGTACCCTGAACTGATAGTTTGGTGGGAATGGGGAGCGAGCAATCGTAACCCCCGTTTTCGCCAAATGCGATACCTTGGCTTCATATCTCGGTAATATTGCAAATAAAGACAGCCCCAATAACAATTCCAGAAAATGGAAACAAAGTACTGGACAAACTGATTTGTAAACTTGAAGGTCGTGAAACAGCAGGAGGCCTCTAAGGATGAGAAAACTGTATCACGTTCGTACACTTCAGTGAGCGACGCCTCGTGAATTATAGTAGCAATCATATCTGCTGGTAACATTAATATAATGGGTAAATTTTCCAACATCATCAAGCAGCAGATGTGCTGTCATCGTGAGAGCAAAATGGGCAAAGAAGTCGAAACAATACCTAGCGGGTATTAGAATATGTTTTCTATGTAATATGAACACCTTTCATGAGTCTTGCGACATACGTTCTGCATAAGATTATTTCCCCAAAGTGTGGATTGGAGTACGCTCATGTTTCGTTCTCCAAAAGGCCTTATTCCAAAAAAGTATGAATACAGTATGAAGTGACAATGATTAAAATACTCATGTTTATGGTAGCTAGTCTACGTTGAGTCTGGGTGTCTTCTAAAGATTCCGTGCACGGTTTCGACGAATCACCATATTTGGATATATACTTAGCTTGGGTCAAGAATGTTTCTAGTATTATGTGCACAGACGTTGTAGTCAACAGAATCTTTCTTAATTTTTATTATCTGTTGCTACAACATTATCTCTTTCTACGAGAACCCCCAGACTAAACCCTAACATATTAGTGCCAACATGTGCCTACAACCAGCTACACATTCAGGTTGCATACCAGAGATTCTTAGATACGTATGAGGGTCATTTTTGCAAACAAGAACCGTTGTGTAATTGAGTCAGTGGAGCTTTATTTATGAACGTAAATTGTATCACAAACTGAAATACGAACATTTTTTCTATTCAACATATAGTCATTTGGGTAACTTTGAACCATATGAACCAGTAATTGAGGTGCAGACTTGCAAATTGCAGTTTGTCCATTTTTACCAATTTTCACGAGAAGCAAAAAACAGGGCGATATGCGAGTTTTTTCTCGAGCAATTTCTGTTTTCCATACATATGGTGAAATGCGTCTACCCCTCCTTTTGTCTGGTGTAACGCAAAGATAATTACAGTTTTTTGGGTTCAGAATTTCAGTGGGAATTTCCAGTTTTATTTTGTCTCAACGTTCCAATAATTGTTATATGGTTATATGGTGGAATCATTAGCTAGATTAACAGAAGCAATATTGTGGTTATTTCCATGTACATATTTAGTGGTAGCTGCTTTGAACATCAAAATATGACTTATCAAAGGGCAGACTCCCTTGTATTCCGAGATTCGTCTTGTTTTCAATCGGGATACGCAGTTATTGAGAAAACACACGGCTATAACTTTTAAACTCAAAAATCGAAGAGTTAGATTATAAATAATTGTATCATGGATTTTCGTTTGGACGTTGTATTTGTGATCACTGAATAAACAATAAATGTAAGATATTTATTCATTTACATTTAGGATACGTATTTCGTAGGAAATGGACAGTTTCTTTGGATTCCAGCATACTGGTCGTTTGAATTTTGGAGGCTTTGATGTGACATCGTTGACTTGTTTGCGAATTGGATGATCTGATTTGGTGACAGTAGATCTTACGGTTGTTTTTCCCGGTGTTTTTAAGGAATTTCTTGTGTATCTGGCTTAGGAGGATTGCTCCAATATTTTTATAGCATATGCGATATAAGCGAGGAAGTTTACAGTTTGTTACAGCATGATACTACATAAAACACAAAGTCCAGGACAAAAATCATGAAGAATTAAGGGAGTTTTCAAACATTCTGCAGGTTGAAATAAATCATAACAAAAAACCCTCCAAGATTCAGTGGTTTCTAAAAAAAGAAACCAGCCCTAATAAAAATTCCTGTAGAACATGGTTAGTAATGCCGAGGCTAGTGAAACGGACATTCAAGATAGTCTCGAAGGATGAGAAAACACCTTATACTTGACCTTTAGTGAAACGCCGCCTTAACAATTATATTGAGAATATATATGAAATGTACTCCAAAGGATTATTCCGAATATCAATAGAATCATTTTTAAACATCAGCAAGCAGTAGAAGTGCTGACATCGTGAGAGCAAAGTGGGCAATGGAGAAGAACTTTCGATGCTATGATCGCTGGTGCTTACTTCTAATGTGCAAAGGCTAAGTGTATTGTATTTGAACGAGCACGAATGTACCCTGAACTGATAGTTTGGTGGGAATGGGGAGCGAGCAATCGTAACCCCCGTTCTCGGCCAAATGCGATACCTTGGCTTCATATCTCGGTAATATTGCAAATAAAGACAGCCCCAATAACAATTCCAGAAAATGGAAACAAAGTACTGGACAAACTGATTTGTAAACTTGAAGGTCGTGAAACAGCAGGAGGCCTCTAAGGATGAGAAAACTGTATCACGTTCGTACACTTCAGTGAGCGACGCCTCGTGAATTATAGTAGCAATCATATCTGCTGGTAACATTAATATAATGGGTAAATTTTCCAACATCATCAAGCAGCAGATGTGCTGTCATCGTGAGAGCAAAATGGGCAAAGAAGTCGAAACGATACCTAGCGGGTATTAGAATATGATTTTCTATGTAATATGAACACCTTTCATGAGTCTTGCGACATACGTTCTGCATAAGATTATTTTCCCCAAAGTGTGGATTGGAGTACGCTCATGTTTCGTTCTCCAAAAGGTCTTATTCCAAAAAAGTATGAATACAGTATGAAGTGACAATGATTAAAATACTCATGTTTATGGTAGCTAGTCTACGTTGAGTCTGGGTGTCTTCTAAAGATTCCGTGCACGGTTTCGACGATCACCATATTTGGATATATACTTAGCTTGGGTAAAGAATGTTTCTAGTATTATGTGCACAGACGTTGTAGTCAAACAGAATCTTTCTTAATTTTTATTATCTGTTGCTACAACATTATCTCTTTCTACGAGAATCCCCAGACTAAACCCCTAACATATTAGTGCCAACATGTGACTACAACCAGCTACACATTCAGGTTGCATACCTGACAGTAGCAGAGATTCTTAGATACGTATGAGGGTCATTTTTTCAAATAAGAACCGTTTGTAATTGAGTCAGTGGAGCTTTATTTATGAACGTAAATTGTATCACAAACTGAAATACGAACATTTTTTTCTATTCAACATATAGTCATTGGGGGGTAACTTTGAACCATATGAACCAGTAATTGAGGCGCAGACTTGCAAATTGCAGTTTGTCCATTTTACCAATTTTCACGAGAAGCAAAAAACTAGGGCGATATGCGAGTTTTTCTCGAGCAATTTCTGTTTCCATACATATGGTGAAATGCGTCTACCCCTCCTTTTGTCTGGTTGTAACGCAAGATAATTACAGTTTTTTGGGTTCAGAATTTCAGTGGAATTTCCAGTTTATTTTGTCTCAACGTTCCAATAATTGTTATATGGTTATATGGTGGAATCATTAGCTAGATTAACAGAAGCAATATTGTGGTTATTTCCATGTACATATTTAGTGGTAGCTGCTTTGAACATCAAAATATGACTTATCAAAGGGCAGACTCCTTGTATTCCGAAATTCGTCTTGTTTCGATCGGGAGAGGAGACGCAGTTATTTGAGAAAACACAACGGCTATAACTTTTAAACTCAAAATCGAAGAGTTAGATTATAAATAATTGTATCAAGGATTTTCGTTGGACGTTGTATTTGCGATCACTGAATAAACAATAAATGTAAGATATTGGTTTCATTTACATTTAGGATACGTATTTCGTAGGAAATGGACAGTTCTTTGGATTCCAGCATACTGGTCGTTTGAATTTTGGAGGCTTTGATGTGACATCGTTGACTTGGTTTGCGAATTGGATGATCTGATTTGGTGACAGTAGATCTTACGGTTTGTTTTTTCCCGGTGTTTTTAAGGAATTCTTGTGTATCTGGCTAGGAGGATTGCTTCCAATATTTTATAGCATATGCGATATAAGCGAGGAAGTTTTACAGTTTGTTACAGCATGATACTACATAAAACACAAAGTCCAGGACAAAAATCATCAAGAATTAAGGGAGTTTTCAAACATTCTGCATGTTGAAATAAATCATAACAAAAAAACCCTCCAAGATTCAGTGGTTTCTAAAAAAAGAAACCAGCCCCAATAAAAATTCCTGTAGAACCTGGTTAGTAATGCCTAGGCTAGTGAAACAGGACATTCAAGATAGTCTCGAAGGATGAGAAAACACCTTATACTTGAACTTTAGTGAACGGCGCCTTAACAATTATATTGAGAATATATATGAAATGTACTCCAAGGATTATTCCGAATATCAATAGAATCATTTTTAAAACATCAGCAAGCAGTAGAAGTGCTGACATCGTGAGAGCAAAGTGGGCAATGGAGAAAGAACTTTCGATGCTATGATCGCTGGTGCTTACTTCTAATGTGCAAAAGGCTAAGTGTATTGTATTTGAACGAGCACGAATGTACCCTGAACTGATAGTTTGGTGGGAATGGGGAGCGAGCAATCGTAACCCCCGTTCTCGGCCAAATGCGATACCTTGGCTTCATATCTCGGTAATATTGCAAATAAAGACAGCCCCAATAACAATTCCAGAAAATGGAAACAAAGTACTGGACAAACTGATTTGTAAACCTGAAGGTCGTGAAACAGCAGGAGGTCTCTAAGGATGAGAAAACTGTATCACGTTCGTACATTTAGTGAGCGACGCCTCGTGAATTATAGTAGCAATCATATCTGCTGGTAACATTAATATTAATGGGTAAATTTTCCAACATCATCAAGCAGCAGATGTGCTGTCATCGTGAGAGCAAAATGGGCAAAGAAGTCGAAACGATACCTAGCGGGTATTAGAATATGTTTCTATGTAATATGAACACCTTTCATGAGTCTTGCGACATACGTTCTGCATAAGATTATTTCCCCAAAGTGGTGGATTGGAGTACGCTCATGTTTTCGTTCTTCCAAAAGGCCTTATGCAAAAAAGTTATGAATACACTATGAAGTGACAATGATTAAAAATACTCATAATTTTTATTATCTGTTGCTACAACATATCTCTTTCTACGAGAATCCCCAGACTAAACCCCTAACATATTAGTGCCAACATGTGACTACAACCAGCTACACATTCAGGTTGCATACCTGACAGTATGCAGAGATTCTTAGATACGTATGAGGGTCATTTTTTCAAACAAGAACCGTTTTGTAATTAAGTCAGTGGAGCTTTATTTATGAACGTAAATTGTATCACAAACTGAAATACGAACATTTTTTTCTATTCAACATATAGTCATTTGGGGGTAACTTTGAACCATATGAACCAGTAATTGAGGCGCAGACTTTGCAAATTGCAGTTTGTCCATTTTTATACCAATTTTCATGAGAAGCAAAAAACTAGGGCGATATGCGAGTTTTTCTCGAGCATATCTGTTTCCAATACATATGGTGAAATGCGTCTACCCCTCCTTTTGTCTGGTTGAAACGCAAGATAATTACAGTTTTTTGGGTTCAGAATTTCAGTGGGAATTTCCAGTTTATTTTGTCTCAACGTTCCAATAATTGTTATATGGTTATATGGTGGAATCATTAGCTAGATTAACAGAAGCAATATTGTGGTTATTTCCATGTACATATTTAGTGGTAGCTGCTTTGAACATCAAAATATGACTTATCCCTGTATTCCGAGATTCGTCTTGTTTTCGATCGGGATACGCAGTTATTGAGAAAACACAACGGCTATAACTTTAAACTCAAAAATCTAAGAGTTAGATTATAAATAATTGTATCATGGATTTTCGTTTGGACGTTGTATTTGTGATCACTGAATAAACAATAAATGTAAGATATTGTTTCATTTACATTTAGGATACGTATTCGTAGGAAATGGACAGTTCTTTGGATTCCAGCATACTGGTCGTTTGAATTTTGGAGGCTTTGATGTGACATCGTTGACTTGGTTTGCGAATTGGATGATCTGATTTGGTGACAGTAGATCTTACGGTGTTGTTTTTTCCCGGTGTTTTTAAGGAATTTCTTGTGTATCTGGCCTAGGAGGATTGCTCCATATTTTTATAGCATATGCGATATAAGCGAGGAAGTCTTACAGTTTGTTACAGCATGATACTACATAAAACACAAAGTCCAGGACAAATATCATGAAGAATTAAGGGAGTTTTCAAAAATTCTGCAGGTTGAATAAATCATAACAAAAAACCCTCCAAGATTCAGTGGTTTCTAAAAAAAGAAACCAGCCCTAATAAAAATTCTGTAGAACCTGGTTAGTAATGCCGAGGCTAGTGAAACAGACATTCAAGATAGTCTCGAAGGATGAGAAAACACCTTATACTTGACCTTTAGTGAAACGCCGCCTTAACAATTATATTGAGAATATATATGAAATGTACTCCAAAGGATTATTCCGAATATCAATAGAATCATTTTTAAACATCAGCAAGCAGTAGAAGTGCTGACATCGTGAGAGCAAAGTGGGCAATGGAGAAGAACTTTCCGATGCTATGATCGCTGTGCTTACTTCTAATGTGCAAAAGGCTAGTGTATTGTATTTGAACGAGCACGAATGTACCCTGAACTGATAGTTTGGTGGGAATGGGGAGCGAGGCAATCGTAACCCCCGTTCTCGGCCAAATGCGATACCTTGGCTTCATATCTCGGTAATATTGCAAATAAAGACAGACCCAATAACAATTTCCAGAAAATGGAAACAAAGTACTGGACAAACTGATTTGTAAACTTGAAGGTCGTGAAGCAGCAGGAGGTCTCTAAGGATGAGAAACTGTATCACGTTCGTACACTTTAGTGAGGCGACGCCTCGTGAATTATAGTAGCAATCATTATTTGCTGGTAACATTAATATAATGGGTAAATTTTCCAACATCATCAAGCAGCAGATGTGCTGTCATCGTGAGGCAAAATGGGCAAAGAAGTCGAAACGATACCTAGCGGGTATTAGAATATGTTTTTCTATGTAATATGAACCCTTTCATGAGTCTTGCGACATACGTTCTGCATAAGATTATTTCCCCAAAGTGTGGATTGGAGTACGCTCATGTTTCGTTCTCCAAAAGGCCTTATTCCAAAAAAGTATGAATACACTATGAAGTGACAATGATTAAATACTCATAATTTTTATTATCTGTTGCTACAACATTATCTCTTTCTACGAGAACCCCCAGACTAAACCCCTAACATATTAGTGCCAACATGTGCCTACAACCAGCTACACATTCAGGTTGCATACCTGACAGTATGCAGAGATTCTTAAATACGTATGAGGGTCATTTTTCAAACAAGAACCGTTTTGTAATTGAGTCAGTGGGAGCTTTATTGTGAACGTAAATTGTATCACAAACTGAAATACGAAAATTTTTTTCTATTCAACATATAGTCATTTGGGGTAACTTTGAACCATATGAACCAGTAATTGAGGGTGCAGACTTGCAATTGCAGTTTGTCCATTTTTACCAATTTTCACGTGAAGCAAAAAACTAGGGCGATATGCGAGTTTTTTCTCGAGCAATTTATGTTTCCATACATATGGTGAAATGCGTCTACCCCTCCTTTTGTCTGGTTGTAACGCAAGATAATTACAGTTTTTTGGGTTCAGCATTTCAGTGGGAATTTCCAGTTTATTTTGTCTCAACGTTCCAATAATTGTTATATGGTTATATGGTGGAATCATTAGCTAGATTAACAGAAGCAATATTGTGGTTATTTCCATGTTACATATTAGTGGTAGCTGCTTTGAACATCAAAATATGACTTATCAAAGGGCAGACTCCCTTGTATTCCGAGATTCGTCTTGTTTCAATCGGGATACGCAGTTATTGAGAAAACACAACGGCTATAACTTTTAAACTCAAAAATCGAAGAGTTAGATTATAAATAATTGTATCATGGATTTTCGTTTGGACGTTGTATTTGTGATCACTGAATAAACAATAAATGTAAGATATTGTTTCATTTACATTTAGGATACGTATTTCGTAGGAAATGGACAGTTCTTGGATTCCAGCATACTGGTCGTTTGAATTTTGGAGGCTTTGATGTGACATCGTTGACTTGGTTGCGATTGGATGATCTGATTTGGTGACAGTAGATCTTACGGTGTTGTTTTTCCCGGTGTTTTTAAGGAATTTCTTGTGTATCTGGCCTAGGAGGATTGCTCCAATATTTTTTATATCATATGCGATATAAGCGAGGAAGTCTTACAGTTTGTTTACAGCATGATACTACATAAAACACAAAGTCCAGGACAAAAATCATGAAGAATTAAGGGAGTTTTCAACATTCTGCATGTTGAAATAAATCATAACAAAAAACCCTCCAAGATTCAGTGGTTTCTAAAAAAAGAAACCAGCCCTAATAAAAATTCCTGTAGAACATGATTAGTAATGCCGAGGCTAGTGAAACAGACATTCAAGATAGTCTCGAAGGATGAGAAAACACCTTATACTTGACCTTTAGTGAAACGCCGCCTTAACAATTATATTGAGAATATATATGAAATGTACTCCAAAGGATTATTCCGAATATCAATAGGATCATTTTTAAACATCAGCAAGCAGTAGAAGTGCTGACATCGTGAGAGCAAAGTGGGCAATGGAGAGAACTTCCATGCTATGATCGCTGGTGCTTACTTCTAATGTGCAAAAGGCTAAGTGTATTGTATTTGAACGAGCACGAATGTACCCTGAACTGATAGTTTGGTGGGAATGGGGAGCGAGCAATCGTAACCCCCGTTCTCGGCCAAATGCGATACCTTGGCTTCATATCTCGGTAATATTGCAAATAAAGACAGCCCCAATAACAATTCCAGAAAATGGAAACAAAGTACTGGACAAACTGATTGTAAACTTGAAGGTCGTGAACAGCAGGAGGCCTCTAAGGATGAGAAAACTGTATCACGTTCGTACACTTCAGTGAGCGACGCCTCGTGAATTATAGTAGCAATCATATTGCTGGTAACATTAATATAATGGGTAAATTTTTCCAACATCATCAAGCAGCAGATGTGCTGTCATCGTGAGAGCAAAATGGGCAAAGAAGTCGAAACAATACCTAGCGGGTATTGGAATATGTTTTCTATGTAATTGAACACCTTTCATGAGTCTTGCGACATACGTTCTGCATAAGATTATTTCCCCAAAGTGTGGATTGGAGTACGCTCATGTTTCGTTCTCCAAAAGGTCTTATTCCAAAAAGTATGAATACAGTATGAAGTGACAATGATTAAAATACTCATGTTTATGGTAGCTAGTCTACGTTGAGTCGGGTGTCTTCTAAAGATTCCGTGCACGGTTTCGACGAATCACCATATTTGGATATATACTTAGCTTGGGTCAAGAATGTTTCTAGTATTATGTGCACAGACGTTGTAGTCAAACAGAATTTCTTAATTTTTATTATCTGTTGCTACAACATTATCTCTTTCTACGAGAACCCCCAGACTAAACCCCTAACATATTAGTGCCAACATGTGCCTACAACCAGCTACACATTCAGGTTGCATACCTGACATGCAGAGATTCTTAGATACGTATGAGGGTCATTTTTCAAACAAGAACCGTTTTGTAATTGAGTCAGTGGAGCTTTATTTATGAACGTAAATTGTATCACAAACTGAAATACGAACATTTTTTCTATTCAACATATAGTCATTTGGGGTAACTTTGAACCATATGAACCAGTAATTGAGGTGCAGACTTGCAAATTGCAGTTTGTCCATTTTTACCAATTGTCACGAGAAGCAAAAAACTAGGGCGATATGCGAGTTTTCTCGAGCAATTTCTGTTTCCATACATATGGTGAAATGCGTCTACCCTCCTTTTGTCTGGTTGTAACGCAAGATAATTACAGTTTTTTGGGTTCAGAATTTCAGTGGGAATTTCCAGTTTATTTTGTCTCAACGTTCCAATAATTGTTATATGGTTATATGGTGGAATCATTAGCTAGATTAACAGAAGCAATATTGTGGTTATTTCCATGTACATATTTAGTGGTAGCTGCTTTGAACATCAACATATGACTTATCAAAGGGCAGACTCCCTTGTATTCCGAGATTCGTCTTGTTTTCAATCGGGATACGCAGTTATTGAGAAACACAACGGCTATAACTTTTAAACTCAAAAATCGAAGAGTTAGATTATAAATAATTGTATCATGGATTTTCGTTTGCACGTTGTATTTGTGATCACTGAATAAACAATAAATGTAAGATATTGGTTTCATTTACATTTAGGATACGTATTTCGTAGGAAATGGACAGTTCTTTGGATTCCAGCATACTGGTCGTTTGAATTTTGGAGGCTTTGATGTGACATCGTTGACTTGGTTTGCGAATTGGATGATCTGATTTGGTGACAGTAGATCTTACGGTGTTGTTTTTCCCGGTGTTTTTAAGGAATTTCTTGTGTATCTGGCCTAGGAGGATTGCTCCAATATTTTTATAGCATATGCGATATAAGCGAGGAAGTCTTACAGTTTGTTACAGCATGATACTACATAAAACACAAAGTCCAGGACAAAAATCATGAAGAATTAAGGGAGTTTTCAAACATTATGCAGGTTGAAATAAATCATAACAAAAAACCCTCCAAGATTCAGTGGTTTCTAAAAAAAGAAACCAGCCCTAATAAAAATTCCTGCAGAACATGGTTAGTAATGCCGAGGCTAGTGAAACGGACATTCAAGATAGTCTCGAAGGATGAGAAAACACCTTATACTTGACCTTTAGTGAAACGCCGCCTTAACAATTATATTGAGAATATTATGAAATGTACTCCAAAGGATTATTCCGAATATCAATAGAATCATTTTTAAACATCAGCAAGCAGTAGAAGTGCTGACATCGTGAGAGCAAAGTGGGCAATGGAGAAGAACTTTCCATGCTATGATCGCTGGTGCTTACTTCTAATGTGCAAAAGGCTTTGAACGAGCACGAATGTACCCTGAACTGATAGTTTGGTGGGAATGGGGAGCGAGCAATCGTAACCCCCGTTTTCGGCCAAATGCGATACCTTGGCTTCATATCTCGGTAATATTGCAAATAAAGACAGCCCCAATAACAATTCCAGAAAATGGAAACAAAGTACTGGACAAACTGATTTGTAAACTTGAAGGTCGTGAAACAGCAGGAGGCCTCTAAGGATGAGAAAACTGTATCACGTTCGTACACTTCAGTGAGCGACGCCTCGTGAATTATAGTAGCAATCATATCTGCTGGTAACATTAATATAATGGGTAAATTTTCCAACATCATCAAGCAGCAGATGTGCTGTCATCGTGAGAGCAAAATGGGCAAAGAAGTCGAAACAATACCTAGCGGGTATTAGAATATTTTTCTATGTAATATGAACACCTTTCATGAGTCTTGCGACATACGTTCTGCATAAGATTATTTCCCCAAAGTGTGGATTGGAGTACGCTCATGTTTCGTTC
>CAVLJG010003472.1:0-24339 GCA_963669975.1 Acanthoscelides obtectus
CTTGGTGATAATAATTATAATTTTGATGAATGGTCCAGGAACAGTTATAATACAAACAAGATAATTTTATTTTTAGTGAGCACCTCTGACAAATTTTCTTCCTACGTTTGAAAGAGCATCTCACTTCAAGTACAATTTTCACTTATATATCCATCAAGGCTTGCACCTAAAAAACCACATTCACCAAAGCAGAATCCTGCAGGTTCTACATGTAATCCTGTAATATCTCCAAATCTTTCTATGGCAGTATGTTCATTCTCCCTTCCCCACTGAATAGCCCGAACACCACTCAATTCATATCCATCTAATAACACTTTGAATAATGGTTTTAGGTACTTTTTCCTTTGGCAAGCTGATAAAACTGTACCAAACTTGCTGGATGTCAGTCTGTACTTTCTTGCCAATTTGCATATTTGACTGACCAATAGTCATCTCTACAACTTTCCTTATAATATCTGCACTCAAACAAGATTTCTGTAAAAAGTAATCTTCTTTATTAGGGGTTTTGTGTAGCTCAGGAAAGTCTTTGGTCAATATATACGCCTAAGAATCTACCACAGTCTGTCAGCTTGACTTCTACCCTATCAGCTAAGTGGATCTTCGTAGCTTCCATTTTTTTCTTTAACTTGAATATTATCGCATTTGTTTTTGATGTGTTCAAGGATAGATCGTTGCGAGCAAACCACCAAAATGCTTTCTCGCATATGCTCAATGTATTTTCGGCTACTTGGTTGAAATCTTGGCCAGCTATAATCACACTAGTATCATCTGCATATTGAATAGTACATACATTGTTCGGGTTTGTTATACTATCACTCAGATCATTTATAAACATCACAAAGAGGAGAGGACCCAAGACGTTTCCTTGTGGGATACCTCTATCTATTGTTAACTGCGATGAGACTGCTGTCCTGCTATTATGATGGAAACACTTTGTTGGCGGTCTGTTAAATAAGACTTGACCCAGTTCCAGGCACTTCCCCTGATTCCAAATGCCTCAAGTTTACAGTAAGACAGAATGTTCTACACAATCATATGCTTTGGAGAGATCAAAAAACAAACCCAATGATATCATATTATTTCCCAGACATTCTATAATACTGTGGCTAAAGGAGTATATAGCCGTATTTATCGATTTCCCTTTTATAAAGCCATGTTGTGATTCAGAAATTAAGTTATTACAGAGCATGTGATACATGATTCGTGAATACATCACCAGTTCGAAACCCTTTGCAAAGCAATTCAAGAAAATAACAACTGTCTTCTAAAAAGGTATGCTACAAAAATGTTCTTACAAACTACTCGATCTTTATGTTATACAGCGGTTCCGCAAGGTCTAGGTGTTAAACGGGATAATTTTGACAAAAATAGCACTAATTCTGCACCAATGTATACGCTACTAGGTTGACCTAAAACTCCAGCTTATGCTACTAGTTTATTCTGATATGAATAAAGCAACTTATTTAATTGATTGAAAAATTGATATGAGAAATGTGCGATGAATGATATTTCACTGATGTCTAAATAGCACTGTTTTTGTACACATCTTATCCTTTCTTTTTTCAATTGATCCATTTTTTTCATCGTTTCATAATGAATCCGAATTTTGAAATATTTTTAAAATTAGCTTTATAATACTAAATGAATATCCATCTATCAAATCATCTTCAAACAAGTGATGCTCAAACTTATCTAAAATTTTTGTAGGTACTATATAGTTTCCATTGTGTTTTTAATCAAAATAGCAGGAAGATTTGGCACATGTTTATTAAATATGTCTCTAGGTTTATGAAAAAATCTGAAATACTTTTCGGCAGCTACACAAATTTGGAGTATTATGTCTGAGGGAGTAGTTAATGCTCTATATTTTTTCTTTTTTGTAAATATTTGACATTATCACCTTCGAGTACCTTAGTACATTGACTGCAAGTTATGCATTTCAGAAAACTTCTCACCACATAGCCTGAAATAGCCAACTACATCTTCAACATAATCTGTTAAATTCCAGGCTTGTGATGAATAAAACTTATAAGTAGCAATATCATTCATAATTTTTTTTCAAAATCCAAATAGGTTTCACTACTTTTCAAATCATTGCCACTATCATCCATTGTAACCTGATGTCCACTCCCACAAGTCAGAATGGTGAGATCTTTGATGGACACATTACCAGATTCTGGTCCTGTGACCCTCTGTATGTATAAGGAGGCGCTTATAAGCCGCTTCAAAATGTCTGGCTGAAGGGTAATTGTTAAATCCACCCTTAGCTCTTATAGCTCCGAAAAAATGCTCTAGATGATCTTGAGAAAATTTGTTAGTTAAAATATACTTTAATTGTTCCGAGTCTACCTCTTTGCCTTCTAATTCTGATTTTTTCAACAAATTTTGAATAATATTGCCTCAAAGTAGTGACGCTTATCAGAAATCCTAGAAAACCTGTTTTTTTAGGGGACTGAGTTACTGGAACATCAGCCAACTTCAAATTGCTAATGTATTGGCACATTTCATCCATATAACTAAAAAAAGTTTTTGCAGTGGCCTGTGATAATGGTCGCTTAAATATGTATTTAGCCAATCTATTTCTGGAATTACAAATGTCGAATAGATTGTTAAATTTCAGGATAAAATCGGCTGTAGGTTCGCATTCCTAAATGATGGTATTTTCAAATCTAGACTCAAATACATCAATGCATCAGCCACACTCTTGCTTAATGTCTGAGTGGCAATTTTCACTTTTATTTTTTCTAGAGTCCACTGTAAATGTCGGTTTCTGATTTTTGTGCCTAAATGTAGTCCTCAAAATTTTGAATTTCTACGAGCTTTTCCAAAAAAGTCCAGTCTATGGTATTATTATCATTGTCTATCAAATATTTTTGTGAGCCAAAATGTATTTCTGACCAATTTCATCATGTACGAAGGGTCCAAAAATATGAAAACCTTATTACCTGTTACTGGATGAGCAAAATGTGTTTTAAAGGTTGTTAATGTCCTTGAAATCTGCACCTAAACATGATGACATCGTAAAATTTACAGGAGCACCATCAAAAGTTATAGAGGTAACTATGACTCATGACTCATGTACAAATGTGAGACATTCTAACTACTCTGCTTTCTCAACATCAGTGAGGGCCGTCCAAAAAAAAAATAATCCACAGGTAACTTCCATGAAGCATTATACAAACAACCATACATACTAAAACTTCTTTGACATGAGGTAGAACATCTGAATCAAATTTAGTTCCAATATCAATATAACCAGTGAATTTTGTCCCAGTCCATTCGACCTGCTCCCTGATAGACATTTCATGTAAGACCAGGTTGCACAGGATGTTCTGGTTTTTTGACGCTAACTTTTTTACCTTCAAAGCATTTAGTGCTTCTGAAGTAAAACCAGGAGAGCCATCAATTGACTGATACCATTTAGAAATCGTGGATGGATGAGGTAAAGATTTATTAAAAGTATTCCTTACGAAACTGGTATGCTTTTGGGGAGTAAAAAGATAGCGTCAAAGCAAAACATCTAATAGATGGGTCATATTTTTGTGAAGATGGGCCTTTCAACATCCTCTCGAATATTTTTTGTCCTGAGGTTGATAAAGAGGCCTGAAAAAACAAAAAGATGGGTGTAAGGTGTAATAGACACTGCTGCTCATTATTTTAGAGTTAAATCACCACATTCATCTTAAAAGGTTGATTTTGACTACCTTCTCCAGTCATTTACATACATTTAACTAGTTAAATTAAACAGGAATTGATGAAACAAGTAAATTTATTACACATTCAATTAAAAACATGAACCCTAAACTGAGTCTTTACTACTATCCAAAAATCAGTATGATTGATACAAAGAAAAAAATTGAAATAATTTTACTTCTGTCCGTTATTCTATATTATCTAATTTAGAGATTTTTACCTCAAGAACAGTCCCTGACGAATTAGTTATATATGATTTTTCTTTAAGCAGCTTCATCAAGCCTCCTAATGTCTTGATTTTTTTCTTAAAGTATGTATTGCTAGCCTGAAGATTATGACTCTTCTTTCTCAGAGCAGTTATAGTATTCTTCATCAAATGAAAATTCTTCTTCGCCTTCTCTGGTGTAGAAAAGTCTGATGAAGATAAGTCACCCACATACCTTCTTTTTCTGAAACAATGAGATATGATTGGAATTCATCATATATGTGAAGCATATGTCATTAAAATCTTATTAGATCATCTATTTTCTCAATATTTCTCACCTATTTTTACGTGCAGTTGCAAGAGAAACATCCTTGAACCCAGCATCAGGTTCTCAGTTTCTGAGACGCTAATTGTTGATGAAGAAGATCCAAAGCTTTGATCAAGATTGGAAACTGATGCTTTTTTCCTGTTGCTGACCTATAAAAATAAAATATCATAATATAATTATATTATATTAAATTATATAAAATATTTCATGTAATTTAATATTCAAAACAAAAATACTTACTGGTAGACAAGCCAGAAATGTTGGGTAGGTCATCAAATTTCAGCCTGAAACAAAAAGCAAGTATTATATTACTATAAAGTATCTAGTTCTGCATAATTCTGCAAGCTTCAGTTGAATATATTTATTTGCTTTGATATGAGAATGATCATTTTACCTCTTTACATCAGGAATGTTATCTTGATGGCACATCCCCTTGAATGGCTGAGTAACTTGATCTGTTGAACTTTCGCTAATTGAAGATTCACAACTGTCAAATCAATAAAATATCATGTAAAAATAAGCTTTGCTAGTCACAAACCAATTGAATAACACTATGAGTTTCTTCATTTCATGTAATGAATCCATCATTTCTACAAAAATCTGTATGATGCCTCTCAAATATAGTTACAAACTGTTGTTTGAGAATTTAATAAGACCTTCTAATTCTGTATGTGTGTTTAATATTTAGATCATTTACAACTCAAACCTAGTCCCTATGCGAACAGAGAAACGAAAAAAGCTGATGAAGCTATGCTAGCAAATTAGGTACTGAAAATTACAATTTAGGTCTTTGCGTATGCTTCTAAACTTCATCAGCATTAGTCGACCAGGCATTCATGTCTTTTTTGAACAGTTCAAGCACTCCTGTGGTCATTCTTTTTTGACAAGTAATAGTGTCTGTTGTTTTGGCAAAAATAAGCTTTAGTAGTCACAAAGCAATTAAATAACACTGTGAGTTTCTTCATTTCATGTAATGTATCCATCGTTTTTACAAAAATCTGTATGATGATTCTCAAATATAGTTAAAAACTGTTGTTTAAGAATTTAAGAAGACCTTCTAATTCTGTATGTGTGTTTCGTATTTAGATCATTTACAACTCAAAACCTAGTCCTTATGCGAACAGAGAAACGAAAAAGCTGATGAAGCTATGCTAGCAAATTAGGTACTGAAAATTACAATTTAGGTCTTTGCGTATGCTTCTAAACTTCATCAGCATTAGTCGACCAGGCATTCATGTCTTTTTTGAACAGTTCAAGCACTCCTGTGGTCATTCTTTTTTGACAAGTAATAGTGTCTGTTGTTTTGGCAAAAATAAGCTTTAGTAGTCACAAAGCAATTCAATAACACTGTGAGTTTCTTCATTTCATGTAATGTATCCATCGTTTCTACAAAAATCTGTATGATGACTCTCAAATATAGTTAAAAAACTGTTGTTTAAGAATTTAAGAAGACCTTCTAATTCTGACAAATTTGTAGTTGGGTACTTCGACACTACTATTACATATTTTGAATGATTGTTTAGTTTAGTTAAGAGAACAGAGACCCTAACTCGA
Source organism: Acanthoscelides obtectus (assembly GCA_963669975.1). Classification (NCBI taxonomy): domain Eukaryota; kingdom Metazoa; phylum Arthropoda; class Insecta; order Coleoptera; family Chrysomelidae; genus Acanthoscelides; species Acanthoscelides obtectus. The sequence goes on from CAVLJG010003472.1 coordinate 5,781, forward strand.
GTTAATCAACAAGTGATAAATTCAAACTTACGTTTGCCATAGAAATATCTACTCCTGCACGGACACTGTAAACATTTCACAACACTTTCACTATTTGTAGTTGTGATTGCTTGTTCTAAGCTTCTAATTAATAATCCTTATTAACGGGAGCCTCATTATTAAGATTTCGCTAATGTTTACATTCATATACGTTGTAGGTTAGAAATAGGAAACTGTTGTTTAAGAATTTAAGAAGACCTTCTAATTCTGACAAATTTGTAGTTGGGTACTTCGACACTACTATTACATATTTTGAATGATTGTTTAATTTAGTTTAGAGAACAGAGACCCTAACTCAAGTTAAATCAACAAGTGATAAATTCAAACTTACGTTTGCCATAGAAATATCTACTTCTGCACGGACACTAAACACTTCACAACACTCACTATTTGTAGTTGCAATTGCTTGTTCTAAGCTTCTAATTAATCCTTATTAACGGGAGCCTCATTAAGATTTCGATAATGTTTACATTCATATACGTTGTAGGTTAGAAATCGGAGGTGATGCAATCGGACATACGCTGTATATCAATCGGTTGGAAAAGCGGAGCTGTATGCCATATTGTAAAATTATAACATGAATAGGGGCTTACAATCATATTTTTATCGTATTTATAAACCGATGATGATTTCAATAAACTGATGAACGTCAAAGAATAATTGCAGCCTTTGGCGGTAGACATCGCAATCTGTAAACATAAAAAAAACTACTAGATTCATCCGATTTTAATGGCTCTAGTCCGGTCCGTTTAGACAATGGAATATAAAAATTTTGAATCTTTTCGAAAATGTTGATTTTCACGCGTAAAAAAGGACAAATCTATTTGGCGTGATCCAATATTGGATGAAGCGATAGTCATGAAGCCGAAAATGGCACGTTTTTGACGTTCCGCTCGCACTCGCTCGCTTTCGTAATACGATCGTATCTACAATACCCCGCCTAACAGGAATCCGGGGATCTGGAGGGGAAATTCAAAATTGAAACTTCAAACTAAAAATGTGTGCATATCTTTGAATTTTCTAATCTGCCGAGTTTAAAAAATGCGATCGGGTAACGTGTCGTATGTCGGTTTAATCAGGAGACTTTGGTCTTTCGTTTTGCGAAAAAAAATCGTAGCTACGTCGCTCCGTAACGCAGGTCCGTATCGACGAAGACAAAGTACGCCGAAAAACGGTTGTCATCGGTACTTTTGAGGCGCTCAAAGTTTACTTTTTCGAAATTTGACGGTAATTCTGACGGTCAGAATCGTTTCGTCAGCTCATTATCGTTATTTTTCGATAGCTGTATAATTTTTACTCGCTCACGTACGGTAGTAATAAGCGAGGACAGAGCCGGATGACAAGATGACTTTTTCACGCGTCGAAAAGTAGCGTATTGTCGAGGAATTTTTAAAAAATCGAAACTTTTCAACGTAAACGAATAATGATGATGAAAATAGTATTAAAAGAGTGTCCGAAGCATGGGCTTTCTCACGCAAAAATCGTCAGGTTCGTAGCTCCTTTATCTTCGGAGGAGATAGCTGATTTACGGCGAAGCAGCGCGCTTTATACGCAAAAAAGTCATTCTTGACGACGTTCGAGGTTCGTTTATTCGAAACGGGTACCGTAAACGAAAAAACGTCTCTCCGCGTAATTTGTAGCGCTCGCCGAGATGTACGAAACGCGGCACGCGAAATTCCTTTTCTCTTCGGCATAAGGGAGATAGCGTAGTTTTCAAGGCGATTCGTCATTTTTGTCGCTTTTTTTTCGAACATTTCTAGAAAAAAAACCGAGACGCGGAACCGAACAGATTTAGCTAATAGGCACGTATTTTTCGTTTAGCTATCGAACGAGACCGATCTCGAGTCGATATTTCGATAAACGGCGAAACGAGTGTGAAATAACGCCGCGTACCGTCCGAAAAACGGTCGATTTTTCGACTTTACCGGCCGTTTTCGATCCGATCCGTTCCTCTCGCCGCGACGGCTCTCGCCCGCCCGTAAAGCGCCGAGTTTCTAGTTTCCGAAACGGTACCTCCTTCCTTCCGAACGTTTCGCGAACCGGGAAAAAACCGAAAAAACCGCGTCGACGTCGCCCGCCCAAAATTTCTAACGTCACGTGACCTCTTCCTTAAAACAATCGATCACCGCTTAATATAGTCGACTAGCGCAGTTTTTAGCATGCCAACGCTATGCTAAATATTGTCCGTTGATGTCTTTATTTAAAACCACCCGTAGCGCAGTTGCTGGTATGCTAATGCAATGCTAGCGATATATACTTTATCCCTATCTCTAATCGTTTTTTATCCTTTGGCATCTTTGATCTGTTATCTCGTATCTGGTATCTGGTGTCTGGTGTCTGGTATTTGGTATCTGTTATCGCTTTATCTGGTATCTGGTATCTGTTGTCTGGTATCTGGTGTCTGGTATCTGGTATCTAGTGCCTGGTATCTGGTATCTGGTGTCTGGTATCTGGTGTCTGGCATCTGGTATCTGGTATCTGGTGTCTGGTATCTGGTATCTGGTGTCTGCTATCTGGTGTCTGGTATCTGGTGTCTGGTCTGGTAATTTTTAATTTTTAGATTTTTCGATTTTTCGATTTTTCGATTTTTCGATTTTTCGATTTTTCGATTTTTCGATTTTTCGATTTTTCGATTTTTCGATTTTTCGATTTTTCGATATTTCGATATTTCGATTTTTCGATTTTTCGATTTTTCGATTTTTCGATTTTTCGATTTTCGATTTTTCGATTTTTCGATTTTTCGATTTTCGATTTTTCGATTTTTCGATTTTTCGATTTTTCGATTTTTCGATTTTTCGATTTTTCGATTTTTCGATTTTTCGATTTTTCGATTTTTCGATTTTTCGATTTTTCGATTTTTCGATTTTTCGATTTTTCGATTTTTCGATTTTTCGATTTTTCGATTTTTCGATTTTTCGATTTTTCGATTTTTCGATTTTTCGATTTTTCGATTTTTCGATTTTTCGATTTTTCGATTTTTCGATTTTTCGATTTGATTTTTGATTTTTGATTTTTGATTTTTGATTTTTGATTTTTAATTTTCGATTTTCAATTTTTCATTTTTCATTCTTCAGATTTCAGTTTTCATTTTTTAGTTTTCAGTTATCAGTTATTTGTTATCTGTTATCTGTTTTCTTTTATCTGTTACTTTTTATCTGTTATCTGTCATCTTTTATCTGTTATAAGTTATCTGTTATCTGTTATATGTTACCACCTGTTACCTGTTACCACCTTTTACCTGTTATCTGTTATTTTCCATATAGCATTGAAAATATCCTGTATACAATTGTATAACAGACTCAGATTTATGTGAGATGCCGGCAACGTCGCATGTGTTGTTGTTAATACCATACATGGCGTTATAAAATCTTCCATGTAGCAAATTGTATAGCAGACTTAGATTTATATGAGGATCGTCGCATAAATCTAGCTATAACACGACTTGCAAAAAAATGGCGCTTGACACTGACATATGTCAACCGTGTTCGTCTATGGATAGCAGTGGACTATGCTTTCTTCAGTGTATATGTTTTCTGTTTTGTAATGTCAATGTCATTGTCATAGGTAATTTTTTCTAACCTGGAAAATGAAATGTATTTTGTTTAAAATTAAAATTCAATAACTCCTATTGTGGGATGTGTGCATCTACAACATAATGAAAGGAAAAATTAAGATTCTGAAAGTTAATTCCGAAATATCATAGTAAGGAAATCCGTAAAACTAAAAAAAAAGTAAACATAAACACCTTGAGAAAACTTCTTCCGTATCAAGTGGTTAAAGTGGAGTTTTAAAATAATTTTTGTTGAAAATAAGGCCGTTAGTTTACAAGCAGGTATGTAACTGAGCGATCCGCTAATGTGTGTGTATCTTGCTTATAAAAAATGCTGTATTTAGATATTGCTATTCACATCAGCTACCGTTCTTTGATAGGATACTTTCAAATTGAACTTTTGTCTTATTTTTACTATTTATTGCAGGAGAACAGTTGTTGAACCAGGTCCTGGTGCATACTTATGTAGTTGTCACTTTGTGGATGGGAAAAAAGAAAATAGACCTACATTGTTTAGGTATAATAGGGAGAAGCAATTGAACTTTCCATCGCCAGAAAGAAGAACCCGTAAAAATAACAACAATGTGAAAATTGAACTCTATAATATGTTACTTCAAATTGGGCCCTTTTAAGGGATGTATGTAATAATTATGTGATCTGCAAAAATAAAAATAGTTTAGATACAACACATGGCATCATAAATTATTTTAATGTAGAGTTCAGTACTCGTATAGGTAACTTTCACTCCCCTGGCAGGCTTAATCTAAGCGATATCACAAATATGTCTATACCAAGTTACGATTATACTGTGCAAGAGTACTTATCTTACAAATTTTGACAAGTAATGGTGTCTGTTGTTTTGCCAAGTCTTGGAAGTCACAAGTTCTTAAAGCAGCTACATTCTAAATCGATTTAGATCAAAATAAACAACTGCAGTGGCTGTGAAAGTCTTAGTAATTTTGAAAACTTTGGTAGTAGATATTATCAATGCTATTTTTCAGCGCTTTGCATATTCCTTCATCTGCTTGATAATATTTGCCAATCGAAGGGATAGATGACAAGTTTGTTTACTTATTTTCCATTTATACATACTACTCAGGTGAGATACTACTACTACAAGGTTTTTACAATATTTATGAGTTTGTTGGTGGTAAAGTTCTTCGTTTGGGAAAAATTCAACAGAAGCAGATGAACAATGCTCGCTTTATGATCTGGAGAAAAATGTGCTATCGCTTTAAAATAAAATTTCCTCTATTTTTTTTAATGTTGTATGATTATGATCAATCAATTAGAAACATGACATATAATAATAACATCTCAAAAAATTAGACCAGAAGCTTGAAATTATTAAGTACTATAGTTGTTGGACAGTAAGTAATAGTATCGCTTGAAAATCAAATTTTGTAATCTGTTTCCTCTGATTCAATAATGAATTTTTCTGTAATCTATGATTAAGATCAGTCTTAGAAACAGGACAGATGTGAGTATCCTTGAAATTAGACATATAATAATAACATCTTTAAAAACAGAATAGAAATTTGAAATCATCAAGTGCTATAGTTTTTTGACAAGTAATGGTGTCTGTTGTTTTGACAAGTCTTGGAAGTGACAAGTCCTTAAAGCAGCTACATTCTAAATCGAAGTACATACATTCTGCATTGAGATCAAAATAAACAACTGCAGTGGCTGTGAAAGTCTTAGTAATTTTGAAAACTTTGGTAGTAGATATGATTATCAATGCTATTTTTCAGCGCTTTGCATATTCCTTCATCTGCTTGATAATATGTGCCACTGTTAGCCAGCTAATAGGTCTACATATTTAGACAAATTGAACTGAGGGTCAAGACTGAACTCTTACTGAACTTCATAGAAGTGACTGACTACTTACGTTTGCAATAGAAACACATAAACTGTAAACACTTCACAACACTCACTATTTGTAGTTGCGATTGCTTGTTCTAAGCTTCTAATTAATCCTTATTAACGGGAGCCTCATTGTTAAGATTTCGATAATGTTTACATTCATACATTGTAGGTTAGAATGATGCAATGTGATGCAATCAGACATACGCTTTATATCAATCGGTTAGAAAAGCGGAGCTTTATGCCATATTGTAAAATTATAACATGAATAGGGGCTTACAATCATATTTTTATAGTATTTATAAACCGATGATGATTTCAATAAATTGATGAACGTCAAAGAATAATTGCAGCCTTTGGCGGTAGACATCGCAATCTGTCAAAATAAAAAACTACTAGATTCCTACGATTTTAATGGCTCTAGTCCGGTCCGTTTAGACAATGGAATATAGAAATTTTGAATCTTTTCGAAAATGTTGATTTTCACGCGCAAAAAAAGGACAATTCTATTTGGCGTGATCCAATATTGGATGCAGCGATAGTCATGAAGCCGAAAATGGCACGTTTTTGACGTTCCGCTCGCACTCGCTCGCTTTCGTAATACGATCGTATCTACAATACCCCGCCTAACAGGAATCCGGGGATCTGGAGGGGAAATTCAAAATTGAAACTTCAAACTAAAAATGTGTGCATATTTTTGAATTTTGTAATCTGCCGAGTTTAAAAAATGCGATCGGGTAACGTGCCGTATGTCGGTTTAATCAGGAGACTTTGGCCTGTCGTTTTGCGAAAAAAAATCGTAGCTACGTCGCTCCGTAACGCAGGTGCGTATCGACGAAGACAAAGTACGCCGAAAAACGGTTGTCATCGGTACTTTTGAGGCGCTCAAAGTTTACTTTTTCGAAATTTGACGGTAATTCTGACGGTCAGAATCGTTTCGTCAGCTCATTATCGTTATTTTTCGATAGCTGTATAATTTTTACTCGCTCACGTACGGTAGTAATAAGCGAGGACAGAGCCGGATGACAAGATGACTTTTTCACGCGTCGAAAAGTAGCGTATTGTCGAGGAATTTTTAAAAAATCGAAACTTTTCAACGTAAACGAATAATAATGATGAAAATAGTATTAAAAGAGTGTCCGAAGCATGGACTTTCTCACGCAAAAATCGTCAGGTTCGTAGCTCCTTCATCTTCGGAGGAGATAGCTGATTTACGGCGAAGCAGCGCGCTTTATACGCAAAAAAGTCATTCTTGACGACGTTCGAGGTTCGTTTATTCGAAACGGGTACCGTAAACGAAAAAACGTCTCTCCGCATAATTTGTAGCGCTCGCCGAGATGTACGAAACGCGACGCGCGAAATTCCTTTTCTCATCGGCATAAGGGAGATATCGTAGTTTTCAAGGCGATTCGTCGTTTTTGTCGCTTTTTTTTCGAACATTTCTAGAAAAAAAACCGAGACGCGGAACCAAACAGATTTAGCTAATAGGCACGTATTTTTCGTTTAGCTATCGAACGAGACCGATCTCGAGTCGATATTTCGATAAACGGCGAAACCAGTGTGAAATAACGCCGCGTACCGTCCGAAAAACGGTCGATTTTTCGACTTTACCGGCCGTTTTCGATCCGATCCGTTCGTCTCGCCGCGACGGCTCTCGCCCGCCCGTAAAGCGCCGAGTTTCTACTTTCCGAAACGGTACCTCTTTCCTTCCGGGCGTTTCGCGAACCTCCTAAAAAACCGGAAAAACCGCGTCGACGTCGCCCGCCCAAAATTTCTAACGTCACGTGACCTCTTCCTTAAAACAATCGATCACCGCTTAATATAGTCGACTAGCGCAGTTTCTGGCATGCTAACGCTATGCCAAATATTGTACGTTGATGTGTTTATTTAAAACCACCCGTAGCGCAGTTGCTGGTATGCTAATGCAATGCTAGCGATAACTATCTCTAATCATTTTTTATCCTTTGGCATCATTGATCTGGTATCTGGTATCAGGTATCTGGTATCTGGTATCTGGTATCTGGTATCCGGTATCCGGTGTCTGGTATCTGGTATCTGGTATCAGGTATCTGGTGTCTGGTGTCTGGTATCTGGTATCTGGTATCCGGTATCCGGTGTCTGGTATCTGGTATCTGGTGTTTGGTATCTGATGTCTGGTATCTGGTATCCGGTATCTGGTGTCTGGCATCTGGTATCTGGTATCTGGTGTCTGGTGTCTGGTATCTGATGTCTGGTATCTGGTGTCTGGTATCTGGTATCTGGTATCTGGTATCCGGTATCTGATGTCTGGTATCTGGTGTCTTTATCTGGTATCTGGTATCTGGTGTCTGGTATCTGGTGTCTGGTGTCTAGTATCTGGTGTCTGGTGTCTGGTATCTAATATCTGGTATCTGGTATCTGGTAACTGGTGTCTGGTATCTGGTATCTGGTATTTGGTACCTGGTATCTGATATCTAATCTCTGGTGTTTGGTGTCTGATGTCTGGATCTGATATCTGGTGTCTGGTATCTGGTATCTGGTATTTGGTATCTGGTGTCTGGTGTTTGGTGTCTGGTATCTGGTATCTGGTGTCTGGTATCAGGTATCTGGTATGTGGTATTTGGTATCTGGTATTTGGTATCTGGTATTTGGTATCTGGTATCTGATATCTAATATCTGGTATTTGGTGTCTGATGTCTGGATCTGATATCTGGTGTCTGGTGTCTGGTATCTGGTATCTGGTATCTGGTATTTGGTATCTGGTGTCTGGTGTCTGGTATCTGGTGTCTGGTATCAGGTATCTGGTATCTGGTATCTGGTATCTGGTATTTGGTATCTGGTATCTGATATCTGGTGTCTGGTATCTAGTGTCTGGTGTCTGGTATCAGGTATCTGGTATCTGGTATTTGGTATCTGGTATCTGGTGTCAGGTATCTGGTATCTGGTATTTGGTATCTGGTATTTGGTATCTGGTATCTGATATCTAATATCTGGTGTTTGGTGTCTGATGTCTGGATCTGATATCTGGTGTCTGGTGTCTGGTATCTGGTATCTGGTATCTGGTATTTGGTATCTGGTGTCTGGTATCAGGTATCTGGTATCTGGTATTTGGTATCTGGTATTTGGTATCTGATATCTAATATCTGGTGTTTGGTGTCTGATGTCTGGATCTGATATCTGGTGTCTGGTATCTGGTATTTGGTATCTGGTGTCTGGTGTCTGGTGTCTGGTATCTGGTATCTGGTGTCTGGTATCAGGTGTCTGGTATCTGGTATTTGGTATCTGGTATCTGATATCTGGTGTCTGGTATCTAGTGTCTGGTATCTGGTATCTGGTATTTGGTATCTGGTATCTGGTATTTGGTATCTGGTGTCTGGAATCTGATATCTGGTGTCTGGTGTCTGGTATCTGATATCTGATATCTGGTATCTGGTGTCTGGTGCCTGATGTCTCGTGTCTGGTGTCTGGTATCTGGTATCTGATATCTGGTATTTGGTATTTGGTATCTGGTGTCTAGTGTCTGGTATCTGGTATCCGGTATCTGGTATCAGGTATCTGGTATCTGGCATCTGGTATCTGGTAACTGGTACTTGGTATTTGGTATCTGATATCTGGTGTCTGGTATCTGGTATCTGGTGTCTAGTATCTAGTATTTGGTATCTGGTATCTTATGTCTGGTATCTGGTGTCTTGTGTCTGGTATCTGGTATCTGGTGTCTGGTGTCTGGTATCTGGTATCTGGTATCTGGTATTTGGTATTTGGTATTTGGTATTTGGTATCTAGTATCTGGTATCTAGTGTCTGGTGTCTAGTATCTGGTGTCCGGTATCTGTGTCTGGGTCTGGTATCTGGTATCTGGTATGTGGTGTCTGGTGTCTGGTATCTGGTGTCTGGCATCTGGTATCTGGTGTCTGGTATCTGATGTCTGGTATCAGATATCTGGTATCTGGTATCTGGTATCTGGTGTCTGGCATCTGGTATCTGGTGTCTGGTATCTGGTATCTGGTGTCTGGTATCTGGTATCTCGTATCTGGTATCTGGTATCTGGTTTCTGGAGTCTGGTGCCTGGTGTCTGGTATCTGATGTCTGGTGTCTGGTATCTGGTGTCTGGTATCAGGTACCTGGTGTCTGGTATCTGGTGTCTGGTATCTGGTGTCTGGAATCTGGTATCTGGTATATGGTATCTGGTATTTGGTATCTGTTATCTCTTTATCTGGTATCTGGTATCCGATGTCTGGTGTCTGGTATCTGGTGTCTGGTATCTGGTATCTGATATGTGGTGTCTGGTGTCTGATATCTGATGTCTAGTATCTGGTATCTGGTGTCTGGAATCTGGTATCTGGTATCCGGTGTCTGGTATCTGGTATCTGGTATCCGGTATCTGATGTCTGGTATATGGTGTCTGGAATCTGGTATCTGGTGTCTGGTATCTGGAATCTGGTATCTGGTGTCTGGTATCTGGTATCTGGTATCTGGTATCTGGTATTTGGTATCTGTTATCTCTTTATCTGGTATCTGGTTTCTGGTGTCTGGTATCTGGTATCTGGTGTCTGGTATCTGGTGTCTGGTATCTGGTGTCTGGTATCTGGTGTCTGGTGTCTGGTATCTGGTATTTGGTATCTGTTATCTCTTTATCTGGTATCTGGTTTCTGGTGTCTGGTATCTGGTATCTGGTATCTCGTATCTGGTATCTGGTATCAGGTATCTGATGTTTGGTATCTGGTATCTGGTGTCTGGTATCTGGTGGCTGGTATCTGGTATCTCGTATCTGGTGTTTGGTATCTGGTATCTGGTGTCTGGTGTCTGGTATCTGGTATCTGGTATCTCGTATCTGGTATCTGGTTTCTGGTGTCTGGTATCTGATGTCTGGTATCTGGTGTCTGGTGTCTGGTATCTGGTATCTGGTATCTGGTGTCTGGTATCTGGTGTCTGGTGTCGTATCTGGTATCTGGTGTCTGGTGTCTGGTATCTGGTGTCTGGTGTCTGGTATCTGATGTCTGGTATCTGTTATCTTTTATAAGTTATCAGTTTTCATTTTTCATTTTCTATTTTAATTTTTAATTTTTCATTTTTAATTTTTCTATTTTAATTTTTAATTTTTCATTTTTAATTTTTAATTTTTAATTTTTAATTTTAATTTTTAATTTTTAATTTTTAATTTTTAATTTTTAATTTTTAATTTTTAATTTTAATTTTTTCGATTTTCGATTTTTCGATTTTTCGATTTTTCGATTTTTCGATTTTTCGATTTTTCGATTTTTCGATTTTTCGATTTTTCGATTTTTCGATTTTTCGATTTTTCGATTTTTCGATTTTTCGATTTTTCGATTTTTCGATTTTTCGATTTTTCGATTTTTCGATTTTTCGATTTTTCGATTTTTCGATTTTCGATTTTTCGATTTTCGATTTTTCGATTTTTTCGATTTTTTCGATTTTTCGATTTTTCGATTTTTCGATTTTTCGATTTTTCGATTTTTCGATTTTTCGATTTTTCGATTTTTCGATTTTTCGATTTTTCGATTTTTCGATTTTTCGATTTTTCGATTTTCGATTTTTCGATTTTTCGATTTTTCGATTTTTCGATTTGATTTTTTGATTTTTGATTTTTTAATTTTCAATTTTCAATTTTTTCATTTTTCATTTTTCATTCTTCAGATTTCAGTTTTCATTTTTTAGTTTTCAGTTATCAGTTATTTGTTATCTGTTATCTGTTTTCTTTATCTGTTACTTTTTATCTGTTATCTGTCATCTTTTATCTGTTATAAGTTATCTGTTATATGTTACCACCTGTTACCTGTTACCACCTTTACCTGTTATCTGTTATTTTCCATATAGCATTGAAAATATCCTGTATAACAGACTCAGATTTATGTGAGATGCCGGCAACGTCGCATGTGTTGTTGTTAATACCATACATGGCGTTATAAAATCTTCCATGTAGCAAATTGTATAGCAGACTTAGATTTATATGAGGATCGTCGCATAAATCTAGCTATAACACGACTTGCAAAAAAATGGCGCTTGACACTGACATATGTCAACCGTGTTCGTCTACGGATAGCAGTGGACTATGCTTCTTCAGTGTATATGTTTTCTGTTTTGTAATGTCAATGTCATTGTCATAGGTAATTTTTTCTAACCTGGAAAATGAAATGTATTTTGTTTAAAATTAAAATTCAATAACTCCTATTGTGAGATGTGTGCATCTACAACATAATGAAAGGAAAAATTAAGATTCTGAAAGTTAATTCCTAAATATCATAGTAAGGAAATCCGTAAAACTAAAAAAAAAGTAAACATAAACACCTTGAGAAAACTTCTTCCGTATCAAGTGGTTAAAGTGGAGTTTTAAAACAATTTTTGTTGAAAATAAGGCCGTTAGTTTACAAGCAGGTATGTAACTGAGCGATCCGCTAATGTGTGTGTATCTTGCTTATAAAAAATGCTGTATTTAGATATTGCTATTCACAAGAGCTACCGTTCTTTGATAGGATATTTTCAAATTGAACTTTTGTCTTATTTTTACTATTTATTGCAGGAGAACAGTTGTTGAACCAGGTCCTGGTGCATACTTATGTAGTTGTCACTTTGTGGATGGGAAAAAAGAAAATAGACCTACATTGTTTAGGTATAATAGAGAGAAGCAATTGAACTTTCCATCGCCAGAAAGAAGAACCCGTAAAAATAACAACAATGTGAAAATTGAACTCTATAATATGTTACTTCAAATTGGGCCCTTTTAAGGGATGTATGTAATAATTATGTGATCTGCAGAAATAGAAATATAAAAAATAAATACAACACATGGCATCATAATTATTTTAATGTAGAGTTCAGTACTCGTATAGGTAACTTTCACTCCCCTGGCAGGCTTAATCTAAGCGATATCACAAATATGTCTATACCAAGTTACGATTATACTGTGCAAGAGTACTTATCTTACAAATTTTGACAAGTAATGGTGTCTGTTGTTTTGACAAGTCTTGGAAGTCACAAGTTCTTAAAGCAGCTACATTCTAAACCGATTTAGATCAAAATAAACAACTGCAGTGGCTGTGAAAGTCTTAGTAATTTTGAAAACTTTGGTAGTAGATATGATTATCAATGCTATTTTTCAGCGCTTTGCATATTCCTTCATCTGCTTGATAATATTTGCCAATCGAAGGATAGATGACAAGTTTGTTACTTATTTTCCATTTATACATACTACTCAGGTGAGATACTACTACTACAAGGTTTTTACAATATTTATGAGTTTGTTGGTGGTAAAGTTCTTCGTTTGGGAAAAATTCAACAGAAGCAGATGAACAATGCTCGCTTTATGATCTGGAGAAAAATGTGCTATCGCTTTAAAATAAAATTTCCTCTATTTTTTTTAATGTTGTATGATTATGATCAATCAATTAGAAACATGACATATAATAATAACATCTCAAAAAATTAGACCAGAAGCTTGAAATTATTAAGTACTATAGTTGTTGGACAGTAAGTAATAGTATCGCTTGAAAATCAAATTTTGTAATCTGTTTCCTCTGATTCAATAATGATTTTTTTTGTAATCTATGATTAAGATCAGTCTTAGAAACAGGACAGATGTGAGTATCATTGAAATTAGACATATAATAATAACATCTTTAAAAACAGAATAGAAATTTGAAATCAAGTGCTATAGTTTTTTGACAAGTAATGGTGTCTGTTGTTTTGACAAGTCTTGGAAGTGACAAGTCCTTAAAGCAGTTACATTCTAAATCGAAAGTACATACATTCTGCATTGAGATCAAAATAAACAACTGCAGTGGCTGTGAAGTCTTAGTAATTTTGAAAACTTTGGTAGTAGATATGATTATCAATGCTATTTTTCAGCGCTTTGCATATTCCTTCATCTGCTTGATAATATGTGCCACTGTTAGCCACTAATAGGTCTGAACTGAGGGTCAAGACTGAACTCTTACTGAACTTCATAGAAGTGACTGACTACTTACGTTTGCAATAGAAACACATAAACTGTAAACACTTCACACAACACTTTCACTATTTGTAGCTGCGATTGCTTGTTCTAAGCTTCTAATAATCCTTATTAACGGGAGCCTCATTTTAAGATTTCGATAATGTTTACATTCATACATTGTAGGTTAGAATGATGCAATGTGATGGCAATCAGACATACGCTTTATATCAATCGGTTAGAAAAGCGGAGCTTTATGCCATATTGTAAAATTATAACATGAATAGGGGCTTACAATCATATTTTTATAGTAATTATAAACCGATGATGATTTCAATAAATTGATGAACGTCAAAGAATAATTGCAGCCTTTGGCGGTAGACATCGCAATCTGTAAAATAAAAAACTACTAGATTCATCCGATTTTAATGGCTCTAGTCCGGTCCGTTTAGACAATGGAATATAGAAATTTTGAATCTTTTCGAAAATGTTGATTTTCACGCGCAAAAAAGGACAATTCTATTTGGCGTGATCCAATATTGGATGAAGCGATAGTCATGAAGCCGAAAATGGCACGTTTTTGACGTTCCGCTCGCACTCGCTCGCTTTCGTAATACGATCGTATCTACAATACCCCGCCTAACAGGAATCCGGGGATCTGGAGGGGAAATTCAAAATTGAAACTCAAACTAAAAATGTGTGCATATCTTTGAATTTAATCTGCCGAGTTTAAAAAATGCGATCGGGTAACGTGTCGTATGTCGGTTTAATCAGGAGACTTTGGCCTTTCGTTTTGCGAAAAAAAATCGTAGCTACGTCGCTCCGTAACGCAGGTCCGTATCGACGAAGACAAAGTACGCCGAAAAACGGTTGTCATCGGTACTTTTGAGGCGCTCAAAGTTTACTTTTTCGAAATTTGACGGTAATTCTGACGGTCAGAATCGTTTCGTCAGCTCATTATCGTTATTTTTCGATAGCTGTATAATTTTTACTCGCTCACGTACGGTAGTAATAAGCGAGGACAGAGCCGGATGACAAGGTGACTTTTTCACGCGTCGAAAAGTAGCGTATTGTCGAGGAATTTTTAAAAAATCGAAACTTTTCAACGTAAACGAATAATGATGAAAATAGTATTAAAAGAGTGTCCGAAGCATGGGCTTTCTCACGCAAAAATCGTCAGGTTCGTAGCTCCTTTATCTTCGGAGGAGATAGCTGATTACGGCGAAGCAGCGCGCTTTATACGCAAAAAAGTCATTCTTGACGACGTTCGAGGTTCGTTTATTCGAAACGGGTACCGTAAACGAAAAAACGTCTCTCCGCATAATTTGTAGCGCTCGCCGAGATGTACGAAACGCGGCGCGCGAAATTCCTTTTCTCTTCGGCATAAGGGAGATATCGTAGTTTTCAAGGCGATTCGTCGTTTTTGTCGCTTTTTTTTCGAACATTTCTAGAAAAAAAACCGAGACGCGGAACCGAACAGATTTAGCTAATAGGCACGTATTTTTCGTTTAGCTATCGAACGAGACCGATCTCGAGTCGATATTTCGATAAACGGCGAAACCAGTGTGAAATAACGCCGCGTACCGTCCGAAAAACGGTCGATTTTTCGACTTTACCGGCCGTTTTCGATCCGATCCGTTCCTCTCGCCGCGACGGCTCTCGCCCGCCCGTAAAGCGCCGAGTTTCTACTTTCCGAAACGGTACCTCTTTCCCTCCGAACGTACGCGAACCTCCTAAAAAACCGCGAAAACCGCGTCGACGTCACGCCGACCCTACCAACACTGACCTTCCAAAACAATCGATCACCGCTTAATATAGTCGACTAGCGCAGTTTCTGGCATGCTAACGCTATGCCAAATATTGTACGTTGATGTCTTTATTTAAAACCTCACGTAGCGCAGTTGCTGGTATGCTAATGCAATGCTAGCGATATATACTTTATCCCTATCTCTAATCATTTTCTATCCTTTGACATGTTTGATCTGGTATCTGGTCTCTGATGTCTGGTGTCTGGTATCTGATGTCTGGTATCTGGTGTCTGGTATCTGGTATCTGGTATCTGGTATCTGGTGTATCTGGTGTCTGGTATCTGGTATCTGGTGTCTGGTGTCTAGTATCTGGCGTCTGGTATCTGGTATCTGATGTGTGGTGTCTGGTGTCTGGTATCTGATGTCTGGTATCTGGTGTCTGGTGTCTGGTATCTGGTATCTGGTGTCTGGTCTGGTATCTGGTATCTGGTATGGCATCTGGTCTGGTGTCTGGATCTGTATCTGGTAGGTGGTATCTGGTATATGGTATCTGGTGTCTGGCATCTGGTATCTGGTATCTGGTATGTGGATCTGGTATCTGGTATCCGGTGTCTGGTGTCTGGCATCTGGTATCTGCTATCTGGTATCTGGTATCTGGTATCTGGTGTCTGGTGTCTGGTATCTGGTATCTGGCATCTCGTATTTGGTATCTGGTGTCTGGTATCTGGTATCTGGTATCTGGAATCATATATCTGGTATCTGGTATCTGGTATCTGGATCTGTCTGGTATCTGGTGTCTGGTATCTGGTATATTGGTATCTGGTTATCTCTTATCTCTTTATCTGGTATCTGGTTTCTGGTGTCTGGTATCTGGTCTGGTATCTGGTGTCTGGTGTCTGGTATCTGGTATCTCGTATCTGGTATCTGGTATCTGGTATCAGGTATCTGATGTTTGGTATCTGGTGTCTGGTGTCTGGTATCTGATGTCTGGTATCTGGTGTCTGGTATCTGGTGTCTGGTATCTGGTGTCTGGTATCTGGTGTCTGGTATCTGGTATTTGGTATCTGTTATCTCTTTATCTGGTATCGGTTCTGGTGTCTGGTATCTGGTATCTGGTATCTGGTATCTCGTATCTGGTGTTTGGTATCTGGTATCTGGTGTCTGGTGTCTGGTATCTGGTATCTGGTATCTCGTATCTGGTTTCTGGTGTCTGGTATCTGGTATCTGGTGTCTGGTATCTGGTTCTGGTGTCTGGTATCTGGTGTCTGGTGTCTGGTATCTGATGTCGTATCTGGTATCTGGTTCTGGTGTCTGGTATCTGGTGTCTGGTGTCTGGTATTGATGTCTGGTATCTGGTGTCTGGTATCTGGTATCTGCTGGTGTCTGGTATCTGGTATCTGGTATCTGGTGTCTAGTATCTGGTTTCTGGTATCTGCTATCTGGTATCTGTTATCTTTTATAAGTTATCAGTTTTCATTTTTCATTTTTCATTTTTCATTTTAATTTTTAATTTTTAATTTTTAATTTTTAATTTTAATTTTTATTTTTAATTTTTAATTTTTAATTTTTAATTTTTTTTTTTTTTTTTTTTATTTTAATTTTATTTATTTTTATTTTTATTTTTATTTTTAATTTTCGATTTTTCGATTTTTCGATTTTCGATTTTTCGATTTTTCGATTTTTCGATTTTTCGATTTTTCGATTTTTCGATTCGATTTTTCGATTTTCGATTTTCGATTTTTCGATTTTCGATTTTTCGATTTTTTCGATTTTTCGATTTTTCGATTTTTCGATTTTTCGATTTTTCGATTTTTCGATTCGATTTTTCGATTTTCGATTTTTCGATTTTTCGATTTTTCGATTTTGATTTTTTTTGATTTTTGATTTTTTTGATTTTTGATTTTTGATTTTTGATTTTTGATTTATTTGATTTTTGATTTTTGATTTTTGATTTTGATTTTTGATTTTTGATTTTTGATTTTTGATTTTTGATTTTTATTTTCAATTTTCAATTTTTCATTTTTCATTTTTCATTTTTCATTCTTCAGATTTCAGTTTTCATTTTTTAGTTTTCAGTTATCAGTTATTTGTTATCTGTTACCTGTTTTCTTTATCTGTTACTTTTTATCTGTTATCTGTCATTTTATCTTTTATCTGTTATAAGTTATCTGTTATATGTTACCACCTGTTACCTGTTACCACCTTTTACCTGTTATCTGTTGTCTGTATCTTCCATATAGCATTGAAAATATCCTGTATACAATTGTATAACAGACTCAGATTTATGTGAGATGCCGGCAACGTCGCATGTGTTGTTGTTAATACCATACATGGCGTTATAAAATCTTCCATGTAGCAAATTGTATAGCAGACTTAGATTTATATGAGGATCGTCGCATAAATCTAGCTATAACACGACTTGCAGAAAAATGGCGCTTGACACTGACATATGTCAACCGTGTTCGTCTATGGATAGCAGTGGACTATGCTTTCTTCAGTGTATATGTTTTCTGTTTTGTAATGTCAATGTCATTGTCATAGGTAATTTTTTCTAACCTGGAAAATGAAATGTATTTTGTTTAAAATTAAAATTCAATAACTCCTATTGTGAGATGTGTGCATCTACAACATAATGAAAGGAAAAATTAAGATTCTGAAAGTTAATTCCTAAATATCATAGTAAGGAAATCCGTAAAACTAAAAAAAAAAGTAAACATAAACACCTTGAGAAAACTTCTTCCGTATCAAGTGGTTAAAGTGGAGTTTTAAAACAATTTTTGTTGAAAATAAGGCCGTTAGTTTACAAGCAGGTATGTAACTGAGCGATCCGCTAATGTGTGTGTATCTTGCTTATAAAAAATGTATTTAGATGATATGAGTATAGGATATTTTCAAATTGAACTTTTGTCTTATTTTTACTATTTATTGCAGGAGAACAGTTGTTGAACCAGGTCCTGGTGCATACTTATGTAGTTGTCACTTTGTGGATGGGAAAAAAGAAAATAGACCTACATTGTTTAGGTATAATAGGGAGAAGCAATTGAACTTTCCATCGCCAGAAAGAAGAACCCGTAAAAAACAACAATGTGAAAATTGAACTCTATAATATGTTACTTCAAATTGGGCCCTTTTAAGGGATGTATGTAATAATTATGTGATCTGCAAATAAAAATAGTTTAGATACATGGCATCATAAATTATTTTAATGTAGAGTTCAGTACTCGTATAGGTAACTTTCACTCCCCTGGCAGGCTTAATCTAAGCGATATCACAAATATGTCTATACCAAGTTACGATTATACTGTGCAAGAGTACTTATCTTACAAATTTTGACAAGTAATGGTGTCTGTTGTTTTGACAAGTCTTGGAAGTCACAAGTTCTTAAAGCAGCTACATTCTAAATCGATTTAGATCAAAATAAACAACTGCAGTGGCT
>CAVLJG010003473.1:0-24327 GCA_963669975.1 Acanthoscelides obtectus
GTGAAACCCATGGGCGACTGATTCCCAGACACTGAAGATACTGCCCCCACCTCGCCCGCGCCGCTCACGCTCACCCGTTAAATTTTATTCAAATTTGAATTTCAAAGGACTTGGACCACAATGTATATTTATATACTTTATATTTTAATATTTTATATATTTTATATATTTTATATATTTTAATATTTTATATTTTATATTTTTATATATTTTATATATATATTTTATATTGTATATATTTTATATATTTTATATATTTTATATATATATTTTATATTTTATATATTTTAATATTTTATTTTTATATATTTTATATTTTATATTTTTTTATGTTTGTTGGCTCCTAAAGTTTTCTCTCCGGATACTGGTACAGGAGTTAATATCACTTACCCGTGAGTGGTAATAGTTTCATCCCCGCGGATAGGGTTTGGGGTGTGGAAAAATGTTGAGGAAAAATCCAACCATTTTGTCTACAGAACATTACGTCAGTTTTATAAACAGTTACAAACCGGCAATATAAGAGTGTTATGAAAGATTGAAAAATTTTTGATATAAGGAACTTCAAAATTACCTTAATAAGATTACTGGAATATACGACCTAAACGCATCTCTATACAGAAAAAAGCACACCAAACAAGGGAAATTAAATTATTAATCGCGTGCTTTCAGCACAACCGGTTTTAAGCTAAATCGGAACCTGTTTATAAAAGAGGAAAACCTTAAGGGACTTTTCGCTGCCAAGTTCAGTTGCGACACAACATTTCACATTAAAACAAGTGTAAAACAACTTACGGAAAAACAATGCGGGAAAGAGTGGGACAGTGATAAAAAATTTGAGTGGTATAGAAAAGAAGTCGTGCATAATGAGCGCGGCTATTTGAAGGAGGAATCTGCGTTGCATATTTAAGCGTGATTACAAGTAGTGTTTGCACTTTAAAAAAATATATTTATTTAATTTTATATATTTTTTATGTGTGAAATATTTGGGAATTTACTTTTTTTAAGTTATAAGATATTTTTTGTTTATTTTTATGTTTTGATAGCGATTCAAAGCCTTTAAACAATAAAAAATTGTTTTTAGTCTTCGCCGATAAATTTTTTAGCAAAACCGATTAAATCCATTCTGCTTTTATCGTAATATTGGCAAACATAATATTTAAAAATTTTGGTTGCAGAGGAAGTATTAACTATGTTGGCCGCGATAGTATTTGGTAGCAAAACAATTGAACTATTACTTTTTGTGCTGTAGAAAATTGTTTTCTCCTAAAAATTGTTTACGGTGGAATTATTCGGTTTTGCTCCAATGCTCCTCATATAACAAAACTCGTAATCTAATGTAAAATGTTACGTCCATGGTCAAAAATTAGGATTTCATTTGAAATGTTCCTGTTACCTCTAAATGTCTTTTAAGGTCATGATTAAAATCATTTTCCAATGTAAAACTGTTCGCTATTACAATATACGGAGTCAAGAGCATGTATTACGATCTTGTGGAACCAAAAGGTATAATTTCTTTTCAATTTTCAAGGTCATGCTGAGGTTATCATTAGATGAGCCTTAAGACCCTATACCCTATACCTTTTGTCTTTGTTTGACCAGGATTATCTGAGATATGTGGGAGGGTCAGGACACGCTGTATAGGTATGGGTAAAAACAACGCCCAACCGTGCTCCGTTTGAAAGAAACAGGTTGTCGAACTTCTCTTTAAAATTTCATTTTTCGAAATTACCCTTTACCCAATTTTGCCGCGACTTGATGAATACTAAGTGACATATAAATCCGAACACCCAGTTCAAATGGTTTTATTTTAATAAAATTTTGTATAAGTACTTAATGAACCATAATAAGTAAATGATAAAAATTTCAAAATGATTGCACTGCTTTAAAGCCCTTTGACCTTTAATAATGTGTGGATGCACCCTGATGAGGACGCATTCTCCAACGCGCCTAGGCATGCTTCTGATCAGGTGGTCAATGTCCTCCTGTGGTATCTCATTCCAAGCAACCACCAACTCCTCTCGAAGTGCTTCTAGAGTCTGAGGAGGACGTTGCAAATTGAGCAATCTCCTACCCATCATATCCCACACGTTCTCAATTGGGGATAATTCGGGAGACCTTGGTAGCCATGGTACAATGTGACATCATTACGTTGAAAGAAGTCGGGCATTATCTTTGGAAAGTTGGATCTGCCAAGGTGTCAAGATAGGGTAAAAGATGGGGTTCTAGAACCTCGTGGATATAACGCTGCGCGTTCATGTTACCTCTGATGAACATTAAAGGTGACCTGGAACCATAAGCTAGAGCACCCTAAACCATAATTCCAACAGTGTAATGAACATGTCTTTCAACAAAAAACGGTGGATTCCTCCTTCACCACGTTGCCTTCTAACCCTGGCACGACCATCGTGCATGCCTAAACAAAATCGAGACTCGTCACTAAAGACAATACTGTTCCATTCCTGATCCCAGAGTAACCGTTATCTGCACCTCTCAAGCGATTACGTCGGTGTTCTCGAGTTAAAGGAAGGACCCAGTGTGGCCGGTATGAAAACAAGCCAAAACTTCTCATTCGTCGGTAGATACGTCGCATGCCGATAGGTCTTCCGTGTTCTGCAAATCATCATCTGCAATGGGCCTGGTATGGAGAAACGGTCCCTTAAGGCCAATAATCTTAGGCGGCGATCTTCACGGTCTGTTGTTCTACGGTGGCGTCCAGTGCCCCTTGCTCTTTTCCGTACGGCCTTCTCGAAGCCATGTCTGACAACACCTAACCACAGTGTACACTTCTTTGCACTCTAACTGCAATGCCCGAAAAGTATGACCAGCTTCCGAAGTCCCACTATACGAAATCGTACAGGTCTCCGTACTCTAGGCATCGAACCGATCGTAAAGGATGTCAAGAACCAAAATCCGCCAACGTTGATTCTTTACTGCGCTGAAATATTCATTTTAGAGCGTAGGAATTAAAAAAACATATAAAAACCGGAATGTCCAACTGATAAGGCTGAAAATTTTTTCACTTGTTATTTACAGTAAGATAAAATTCACCATTTTTTATTAAAATAACCATTTAAACTGGGTGGGATTTAATATGTCACTTAGTATATTATGTCTATGTATAACCACATCGCAGCAATTGAAATTTGAATAAACACGGTCTAGTAAAAATTGTCACAGTCATCTCGAATATGTGGAGCCAAGTCTTTATGCTTACACTGCATTGTTTGTCGCCAAAGTTGCTTTGTTTTTGCAGAAGTTGACTTTCTTGTCTACCAATGCCTACCAAAGTGACAAATAATAAATACTTACCAGTGGAAACATCTACCATTAGGTTTTTTGTCGCTCTTTGCAAATTATGTAAAGAGTCTAACACTCCAATTATCTGCAACCACTCACTTTTAAAAAATAGCACTGAAAAATTGACTAATGTCAAGTGCACTTCGATCTCACTACAGACTAGAGAATTACTCGTAGAAGACAAACAAATCCTTGACTGGCTCGGCCTACCTAGTCTGAATTCTTTGGGGTTTTTCGAGCAGCAGCCCATAACTTGTGCTCTTGGCACACAAATAACTGTTCATGAAGACTGCAAATTGTACTTCGTCGCCTTGAATTTAATTTTTCGACGCGGAACGCGGAAATCCTTCAAAGCGACGCAGGTAGTTCACGATCACATAACAGTTTTTCTATACCCGCTAAAGCGACAATGCTGTAATTTATGATCAGATCTTAAGACTCAACTTTGCATGCCAGACTTTGCAATCGGTTACAAAAAATAGCGATTACGACACTTTTCCCTCATTTAAGGTTTACGCACAAAGGTATGCTCAAAGGTTCAGCAAAAAAGAACGAAGTTTAAGTTATGACGTCCGTCTGACTGTTATATAACTAAGATTCTTCTCCGAGACTTGCAACCATATTTCTAAATACAGGGTGGCGCATCGAACACGAAACAGACGCATTTACTGGCAGCTCGGTTTTTTTTTTTATATTTTTATATATTTTATGTATTTTATTATTTTATATATCTTATATATTTTATATATTTTATATATTTTATATTTTATATATTTTATATATATATTTCATATATTTTATATATTTATATATTTTATATTTTTATATATTTATATATTTATATATTTATATCATATTTTATATATTTTATATATTTAATATTTTATATATTTTATATATTTTTATAATTTTACATATTTTATATACTTTATATATTTTATATATTTACATATTTTATATATTTTATACAGGGTGGCCCATAAGTCCTTTGAGCTGGAAAAAAAGGAATAAAACCAAACTAGTTACATTATGAAGAATTATTATATTTTGTTATCATCTTTATTGAATGGGAATTATGTTTTAAAAATCACATCGTCTAAATGCAATCCATTACGATCACGGCACTCATATTACGTAAACGACGTCTAAAATTGTCGATGACTGCGCGGCAAGTCAACACTGTAATGCTTGCCATTTCTCTTCGGATATTTTCTTTCAGGACATCAACTGATCGCGGAGTGGTCGTACACTTTACTCTTGAGGTAGCCCCATAAACAGAAGTCCATTGGGGTCAAATCTGGACTACGTGGTGGCCAGGAAATGTCTCCTCTTCGAGAAATTACTTTGCTGGGAAAAAGTTGACAGACGACGGGCATAGAAGTGTTGGAGGTGTGGGCAGTTGCTCCGTCCTGTTGAAACCAGGTCTGCGTATTATAGCCTGGAAAATTCTGCAACGCTGGTGTCAAAAACTCTTCTATCATTGCAACATACCGCTCCGAAGTAACAGTTAATGCGCGACCTCTGTCGTCCTCAAAAAAATAAGGGCCTACGATGCCATGCGCTGACATAGCAGCCCAAACTGTAACTTTAGGGCTATGTAATGGCTTCTGATGCTTACGCCTTGGATTTTCGGGGTCCAATAACGGCAGTTTTGTTTATTTACATGCCCGTTTAAATGGAAGTGAGCCTCGTCCGAGAACAACACATCATTGAGCGAAGAAAATCGATTCAACATTTCATTCGCAAAGTTTAGTCTCTGAATAGCGTCATTATCTTTTAATTCCTGCACTAACTGAATTTTGTACGCGTGCAGACGTAAATCTTTCCTTAAAATCCGCTGTAAAGATGTTCTGGGTGCGTTTAGTGCACTGGAACACTTACGAGTAGACTGGGCAGGATTTTGACGAACAGACTGTGCCACAATGTTGATGTTTTGTTCAATACGAGTTGTCCTTGGTCGACCCCACCGCTGTTTATCTAACGTCGAACCAGTCTCTTCGAACTTAGCAACCCAGTTCTTAATCGTTTGAGCTGTTGGACACTTTGTAAAATTGTGTAAATTGTGGTATTCTCGATATTTATGCCGCGCAATGGTTGCCGAATCATTATTTTGATAAAACGCGCGCACACAAAAAGCACGATCCGCTCCAGTGAAACACTCCATGGCGACTGAATTCCCAGACACTGAAGATACTGCCCCCACGCCCGCGCCTCACGCTCACCCGTTAAATTTTATTCAAATTTGAAATTTCAAAGGACTTATGGACCACAATGTATATTTTATATACTTATATATTTTATAATTTTATATATTTATATTTTATATTTTATATATTTATATATTTATATATTTTATTTTATTATTTATATTATATATTTATATATTTTATATTTTTATATATTTTATATATTTTATATATTTATTATTTTATATATTTTATATATTTAATTTATTTATATATTTATATATTTTATATATTTTATATATTTATATATTTTTAATTTTTATATATTTATATATTTTTATATATTTTATATATTTTATATTTTATATTTATATATTTTGTTGGCTCCTAAAGTTTTCTCCGGATACTGGTACAGGAGTTAATATCACTTACCCTGTGAGTGGTAATAGTTTCATCCCCGCGGATAGGGTTTGGAGGTGTGGAAAAATGTTGAGGAAAAATCCAACCATTTTGTCTACAGAACATTACGTCAGTTATTATAAACAGTTACAAACCGGCAATATAGTGTTATGAAAAGATGAAAAATTTTTGATATAAAGGAACTTCAAAATTACCTTAATAAGACTGGAATACGACCTAAAACGCATCTCTATACAGAAAAAAGCACACCAAACAAGGGAAATTAAATTATTAATCGCGTGCTTTCAGCACAACCGATTTTAAGCTAAATCGGAACCTGTTTATAAAAGAGGAAAACCTTAAGGGACTTTTCGCTGCCAAGTTCAGTTGCGACACAACATTTCACATTAAATACAAAGTGTAAAACAACTTACGGAAAAACAATGCGGGAAAGAGTGGGACAGTGATAAAAAATTTGAGTGGTATAGAAAAGAAGTCGTGCATAATGAGCGCGGCTATTTGAAGGAGGAATCTGCGTTGCATAAGCGTGATTACAATGTAGTGTTTTGCACTTTAAAAAATATTATTTATTTAATTTATATATTTTTTATGTGTGAAATATTTGGGAATTTACTTTTTTTAAGTTATAAGATATTTTTTGTTTATTTTTATGTTTTGATAGCGATTCAAAGCCTTTAAACAATAAAAAAATTATTGTTTTAGTCTTCGCCGATAAATTTTTTAGCAAAACCGATTAAATCCATTCTTGCTTTTATCGTAATATTGGCAAACATAATATTTAAAAATTTTGGTTGCAGAGGAAGTTTAACTATGTTGGCCGCGATAGTATTTGGTAGCAAAACAATTGAACTATTACTTTTTGTGCTGTAGAAAAATTGTTTTCTCCTAAAAATTGTTTACGGTGGAATTATTCGGTTTTGCTCCAATGCTCCTCATATAACAAAACTCGTAATATCTAATGTAAAATGTTCCGTCCATGGGTCAAAAATAAGGATTTCATTTGAAATGTTCCTGTTTACCTCTAAATGTCTTTGAAGGTCATGATTAAAATCATTTTCCAATGTAAAACTGTTCGCTATTACAATACAGAGTCAAGAGCATGTATTACGATCTTGTGGAACCAAAAATGTATAATTTCTTTTAAATTTTCATGGTCATGCTGGAGGTTATCATTAGCCTTAAGACCCTATACCATATACCTTTTGTCTTGGTTTGACCAGTATTATCTGAGATATGGGGGAGGGTCAGGACACGCTGCATAGGCATGAGTAAAAAAACGCCCTACCGTGCTCCGTTTGAAAGAAACAGGTTGTCGAACTTCTCTTTCAAATTCGTTTTTTCGAAATAACCCTTTAACCAACTTTCCCACGACTTGATGAAGTATTATGTCTATGTATAACCCATCGCAGCAATTGAAATTTGAATAAACACGGTCTAGTAAAGTTGTCACAGTCATCTCGAATATATTATGTGGAGCCAAGTCTTATGTTTACACTACATTGTTTGTCGCCGAAGTTGCTTTGTTTTGGTGCATACTTTTGACTTCATTGTCTACCGATGCCTACCAAAGTGACAACATAATATGAATACTTAGCAGTGGAAACATCTACCTTCATTAGGTTTTTGTCAGTATATGCGTCTTCGATGCGCCACCCTGTATAGTATCCTCATTTGAATTCAAATTAAGAGAGTAGTGTAGCTACTGCTCATCCATATGCATCCTACTTTCTTTAGTTTCCACAATTTTAACATTATACACTTTTTAAAATAGGTAGATAAATTCTTTTTTGAAATCTTGCTGCTGCTGTTTCTCAGCAGCAGACATAATTTACTGCCATCAGTTTCGATCTTGCTGTGTAATATACATACTAGCACACTAACAAGTCAAGTTGAATAAAAGCTTGAGAACAATAAGTTAATCTTAAAAGACAGTGGCGTAGTTTAGTATCCTGTACTACTTTGTATAAAATAAATTGCAGGGTACGTATCTCAATCAAAACAGACCATACATAATTTTATACTGACATACAAGACGACATGTGTAATAATAACATTTGCCATTTCACGTTGCATTATGTCCTTTGGAAGAGAGGTCTGAAGGGTGTATCCCCAAGGGAACATTCGCTCCCTCTACGATAAGGGTTAGGAAAGCTCAATTCGTGCTTATAAGAAGGCAAAGGACGCATACAAAATGTCCTGCTTAAAAACAAGTCTTAAGTTATTTATCATTACTGATGAATACTTTAGGGGGTATACTACGAGCGTGGTTAAAAAAACAGCAATTCTTGATACCACAAAAGCTTTTGTTCAGCTATGGCGTGCTGCATTTTTATGGCCTCCCAAAGGCGTTTCTCTATGAGATTCTTTGATTTGCAATGTTTTGATTGACGTGGTATCAAATCGTCTTGATAGTGATCGTGAACTTATAGCGGCTGTTAGGGTATCTCATTCCATGCTACTACAACTTCGTTTGTAAGAGCTGCTAAAGTCTGTGGAGGGTTTTACAAATGCAAGAGCCTGCGACCTATCATGTCCCAGGCATGTTCAATTGGAGATAGGCCAGGCGATCGTGGTGGCCAAGGTAAACGGTTCATGCGACGTTGATCCATGAAGGCTAACGATGCTCTGTCAATATGCGGTCTGGCATTGTCTTGCAGAAAAATCGAGTTTTGGATGGTGTTTAGGTATGGAATATGCTTAAATCTTACTTGCTCCTAAATCGTACCTCATTCAAATTTCGCGGCTATTATGTCTAGCAGCGCTGCTGTTGGTGGCAATCGAGAACGCACGTATCGGCCATGTTGTATTCTCATGATCTGCACGGTGTAAGTTTGCTTAGCCGGTAAATTTTAACAAAGTGATTTCATACCAGAATTACTGTTATATTGTGGCTTTATTTGTAAAGGAATATTTTATCCAAGACCTGGTTAAGTGTTATAATCGTTATACCACCAAAAAGTATCATCATTTAGGAAGTAAATTCTTATAAATTATGTTATGATAGGTTAGGTTTTCAAATAGCTTAAAATATTAAATCTGGTCATATGCCTAAAACGTGCCTCTACATGTATTCCTATTTTGTACTGGTACGATTTAGGAATATTTTTATATTATTGGAATTTACATGATTCGTTCACAGAGCACTGCCTAATAGAGCTGCAAGTCTAGCTTTGTAAGATAGCATATCTGAACAAATAAACAATGTGCGAATAAATGCGCGAAGTGAACAAAGCAACAATTGAAAGATTACCATTGGGTAACATCACCTTTATTTTTTATTATGGCTGAAATTCTTTGGGGCATAGTGTTAACCAAGTTTTGTCAAAAATTTGGTGTAAAACAATCCCATATTTCTTGAAGCGTTTGTCTCAGTTCGAGCAGGATGTTGTCGTAGAACCTTTTTCATCTCGTGCCACAAAGTTTCAATAGGTGACAGATCTGGACTGCTAGAAACTCATTTCAAAAGTGGTACATTATTTTCTTACATCCATTTTATAGCCTTTTTTGAGGTATGGCACGCAGCACCATCTTGCTGAAACACAAAATCTTGACCGGATGTCAAACGTTCTTCCATCACTGGTAAAAGCGATTCTTCTAAAATTGCCAAATATTTGTTTGTATCCACATTTCCATCAATCAAATGAAGTTTTCCTACTTCTTTTGATGACATACTGCCCCAGACCATAATGGATGCTGGAAACTTCAATTTTCTCTTCAGACAGTCAACGTGGAATGCTTCATTTCTTTTTGCGAATACACTCTACTGCGACTGTCGCCAACACAAACTCCGAATCGGGCCTCATCATTCCATTGTATTGCACACCATTGTTGAGGTGTCCATTGTCAATGTTCTTTAGCCCATCTAAGCAGATTTTTCTTTTGCAGTGGAGTTAATAGTGGCTTTTCTTTGGCCTATAAACACGTTGTGCAACTTTAGGGTGTTTACTTCACTTTTTTATAAGAAAACTTACCTTGCAAGTGCTAAATCCCAGTTTGTGGACCTCTCTATGAGTTGTGGACCTCGAAATTCTCCTTCCAACAGCATCACTACACAGAGCACTTAATTATAAATAATTGGCACGTCTCTTTTTCACGATTATTCTTCTTAATGCTCTTCGGTCGGCATTTGTGATATTACATTTTTTCACATATCGTGGCTTAATATTAACTGATCCAGTTACGTTATATCTTCTAACAATATTTCTCACACTGTACCGCGACAAGTCTAACAAAGTTGCAATTTCTGAGTTTGATTTTCCAGAATTAAAAAAATTAATTATCAGTAACTAAATTTTCTCACTAATAACCTTTCCTCTACCCATTTTGAAAACCTTAACTACCCAAAACTATTTTAAACGTATTCTGACAGCTGTGATTAATAAAAACAATAGTCATGGCTTTTATTTTTCACAGCCAGCTATAGACTTATTTTGCATTGAAGTGAAAATAGGTTGATATGTTGTAATTGCAACATGTGTTATTTTTATGCTGCAAATTTGATTAGGGAGTGATAAAGTTGGTGTTTTCTACTATACATTATCAAACTATTCATTGTTAATATTTTAAACCTATAACACCCTGCTACATTTTTATTATTTGTGTTTGATAAGAAAAATACTAAGATTTCAATAGTTGGGCCAACTGAAGTGGGAAGGGGCCCGGACACTATTACCTCCATCTAAAAATGCAGCAAAAGGCATCTTCCTGGTGTCCAGTTTATTTCCAGACCTTCAGCCTCGCGCACTCTCCGACGAACTGTTTCCGAATCCGATTTTCCCGGTATTTTGACATCGGCTCCGTTTTGGCGAAAATATCTGGCATTATGGTCGGAACCAATTAGAATTAGCGAGCCAATTTGATTCATTCATAACTGTATCGTATTTGCGGTTCGCCCAGCCGCAAAAATAAGTCCCTTATTACTGACAACGACTTCATTTGTGCCTTTTCAATGCACGTGTGCACACTTCCCGCTGCAGGGGTGCTTTCGAGATCAGCTGGCACGGGACAGACAGCGAGGATAAGGGGATTTGTTGGGGAAGTTCTGAGTAGTGGAAGCAGATAAGATGTAGGGAGTAAGGTTTGTAATTTTTGGTTGCTGGTGGAACGTATTCGGATTTAAACTAGCTGCTCGTCGCAATCCGTCGGTAATAATACTTAATAACAAGGAAAATACAGTACACGGTTCGTCAATTGTCTGTCTGCGCGGTCCCTAGGACCACTGTCTAGTGTACGTCAGTCGAAACTGTCAGTACTGTTTGCATAGAAATCAATAAATGTGAAGTAAAACGAGAGAAGGTTAGAATGAAAAAAAAAAAACTCAAAGAAAAAAGAAGTGCATCAGTTTCAGCTAGGCTTATGATTCAGTACACGGATTGATCTTTAGACGCACTAAAAATACATTTTTAATTAGGTAATATTTTTCTAGCCCTGCTATACTTATTGACTTTTTAGACTGTTTCATATACGAGCCCCTTCCCACTTCAGTTGGCCCAACTATTGAAATCTATGTTTTTTCTTATCAAACACAAATAATAAAATGTTGCAGGGGGTTATAGGTCTAAAATATTAGCAATGAATATTTTGATAATACCTGTATATAGTAGAAAACACCAACTTTATCACTCCCTAATCAAATTTGCAGCATAAAAATAACACATGTTGCAATTACAGCATATATCAACCTATTTTCATTTCAATGCAAAATAAGTCTATAACGCATAGGTGGCTGTGAAAAATAAAAGCCATGACAATTGCTTTTATTAATTGCAGCTGTCAGAATACGTTTAAAATAGTTTTGGGTAGTTAAGGTTTTCAAAATGGGTAGAGGAAAGGTTATTAGTGAGAAAATTCGGTTACTGATAATTAAATTTCTTAATTCTGGGAAATCAAACTCAGTAATTGCAACTTTGTTAGATTTATCGCGGCACAGTGTGAGAAATATTGTTAGAAGATGTCACGTAACTGGTTCAGTTAATATTAGGCCACGATATGTGATAAAAAGTAATATCACAGATGCCGATCGAAGAGCATTAAGAAGAATAGTCGTGAAAAAAATGCGTGCCAATTATTTACAATTAAGTGCTCTGTGGACTGACGCTGCTGGAAGGAGAGGAAGCTTCAAGAAATATGGAATTGTTTTACACCAAATTTTTGCCAAAACTTGGTTAATACTATGCCCCAAAGAATTTCAGCCGCAATAAAAAAAAAGTTGATGTCACCCAATGGTAATCTTTCAATTGTCGCTTTGTTAACTTCGCGCATTTATTCGCACATTGTTTATTTGTTCAGATATTCTATTAGTTATAGGTCTAAGTGATTTCAAATATGTATTTTTTACGACTAGAGTGTATATGAAATGTTTTTGAGAAAATAAATTGTTTTAGAAGTAAATATCGTCATGTTTAGTTTATAAAGGCATATTTTGGTACAAATCTTGAAGAGGGCCAACTGAAGTGGGAAGGGGCTCGTAGTTGCTAAACTATTTGAATCGTACTTAATGTAGTATAATGTAAGTTATGTCAGCTGCCACGATGTGTATAGTTTAGTCATTTTTGTCTGATTCTGTAGTCCTTCTGATGAGAAATTCAAACCAGGTATGTGTCTACACATTCCAGGCGACGTAACCAATATAGTAGATATATTGCTGATATATCCAAGAAATTTGGACTTTATAGAAGGTGCAGACTTACAATTTATTTGTAACCAAAATTACGTAATCAGTAGTCAGGATGCAAGTTCATACTCAGTCGATCAGGCTTAAGCTACCAGCTTAACAGTTGCTCACATTTCACTATAATTTCCTACTTTTTCGCCAAAACGTAGAAAAGTGCGTAGGTTCCACACAGTCCTCGCATGCCAGACAGTTGCCAAAAACCGTGGAAGCTTCTAGGACTTGCAAAGAGAAGTTTAAACCGTACAGGGGCAAATCTTTTATAGTCATCGGCGTTGTGAAAGGAAATGTACCTCAATATTGGGCTTTAACCTGCACAGTTGTGGGGTTACTTTGATTTATTTCATTTCGCTTCTTGTTTGATTGGGCACTCACTCCTTTTCTAAAATTTCTTAAAAAGTTGGATACTAACAATAATATTGAAAGTGCAAAATATTGGTAACACACCAAAATTCGTGATGGGTACTGAACAGCGCCAACCCAAGCTTTACTATATCTAAAATGAACTGTTTATTTCAACTTTTGAATCTAAATATTCATAGGAAAGGTACTATCTCGTTGTGAGTCGTAACTTTAAGATATCATTTCAGTGCCACGGGATTCTATGGGAAAGCTCAGTACGCCCAAAGGCTATGAATATCGAATTCATTCGGATAGTTCCAGACCTTTTTATTTGATAGATATAGTAAAAATAGTATAATAGCAGAAGCTACCATAATATGCTCAACTAGGTGTTTGCTTTTAGCTGAGAATCTGACCAGATCACGACAACTATTTCAAAAAACTGAATAAAATCCATGCAAGATGACCCACTATTTCCAGTATCAAATACGAGCTCTTTCCCACTTCAGTTGGCCCAAAAGTGGTACATTATTTTCTTCCATCCATTTTATAGCCTTTTTTGAGGTATGGCACGCTGTATCATCTTGCTGAAACACAAAATCTTGGCCGGATGTCAAACATTCTTCCATCACTGGTAAATGCAATTCCTCTAAAATTGCCAAATATTTGTTTGTATCCACATTTCCATCAATAAAAATGAAGTTTTCCTACTCATTTTAATGACATACTGCCCCAGACCATAATGGATACTGGAAATTTCGCTTTTCTCTTCAGACAGTCAACATGGAATGCTTAATCTTTTTTGCTAATAACTCTACTGTGACTGTCACCAACACAAATTTCGAATCGGGCCTCATCACTCCATTGTATTGCACACCATGTTCTTTAGCCCATCTAAGCCGATTTTTCTTTTGCAGTGGAGTTAATAGTGGCTTTTCTTTGGCCTATAAACAAGTTGTGCAACTTTAGGGTTTTTACTTCACTTTTTTTATAAGAAAACTTCCTTGCAAGTGCTACATCCCAGTTTGTGGGCCTCTCTATGAGTTGCGGACCTCGAAATTATCTTTCCAACAGCGTCACTCCACAGAGCACTTAATTGTAAATAATTTGCAAGCCGATTATTCTTCTTAATGCTCTTCGGTCGGCATTTGTGATATTACTTTTTTTTCACATATCGTGGCTTAATATTAACTGAACCAGATACGTAATATCTTCTAACAATATTTTTGACACTGTACCGCGATAAGTCTAACAAAGTTGCAATTTCTGAGTTTGACTTCCCATAATTAAATAATCTAATTATCAGTAACCGAATTTTCTCACTAATAACCTTTATTCTACCCATTTTGAAAGCCTTAACTACCCAAAACTATTTTAAACGTATTCTGACAGCTGTGATTAATAAAAACAATTATCAAGGCTTTTATTTTTCACAGCCACCTATGCGTTATAGACTGATTTTGCATTGAAATGAAAATTTGCAACATGTGTTATTTTTATGCTGCGAATTTGATTAGGGAGTGATAAAGCTGGTGTTTTCTACTATATATTATCAAAATATTCATTGTTAATATTTTGAACCTGTAACACCCTGCTACGTTTGTATTATTTGTGTTTGATAAGAAAAAAACTAAGATTTCAATAGTTGGACCAACTGAAGTGGGAAGGGGCTCGTATTGTTGCTATTAGTGGTTGAAATCTTGGATGTTGGGTGCGGGGAGGAGGATTGGTAAATTCATAGAAGAATGTTTATAGATTTCGTATTGCATTGCTTCTGGGCTACAGCTTATTCATCGAAATTTTCTGTCTTTTCAACCCAAAAGTCTCTTTCCTAGGTAGCCGATTATCCCAATCTGAATCTCCCGGACTCAGTTTGGACCAGCGAGGGCATCGAGAAATATTACTATTTTGTCTCTGGCAATGATTTGTTTCAGGTCTTCCGACTTTTTCGGTAGATCTACCGATTTTAGCCCTGATCTAGTAAACTATCGATTTGAATGCTAAAACCACCGAAAAAAATGAACTACTATACTCCAGAAGTATTTGTTATATATTAACCTAATAAATCTCAAAAATACTGTTATCACTATACAACAAATATTTCTTAACGTTCTCCTAAAGCTGCCTTACACGGTAACTGTTTAATCGCGCCTGAGTCACCTAGTACCGAAACTGAGATCTGGGATACCCTACATACCGATACTAATCTTAGGCCTGCTTTATTCAAAAAGGCAGAGATATCACTATAACGCTGAAAGAGAGTGTCACAATTGTGTTAACAAGTAATTGGTTTCCGCTTTGTTGTTTTCAAGATGACAGACAGAAACTTGTTTATAAAGATAAAGAATACTGATTTGTTCATATCATGTGTTACGAATTTTGTAGTTTTAGTCTATATGTCATACTTTTATAGACTATATATATTGTTTTTGTGGAGATTTCATTGTTATTACTTACCTCAGAAAGTGAAAATAAAACTGTCAATGTCTCTGTTGGATTTTGCTTTTAATACAATTCAATTAATACACTACCTTTTTTGCTATCTGATACACCGTCACCTAAAAGTTTCGCAGTCCTCCAAAAATTACCTCCATTATACCGAAAACAGATCGTCTTCACCTGGCAACACGGCTATGAATCTTTCTGTTAAATGGATTTGCTTGCAATAAATTTATAGACCATCCTTCAACCGAGGATTTAACTTGCTGTACTGTATAAATATTTCGTTGAAAAAACATCCCGATTTGAATAGACTTTGAATATAAACCCGTCTCTTATCCAGGCAACTTTGTTTTCCTAGGTTTACGCTAACAAGTGCGTTTGTTTTCGTAATGTTTTTGTGGTCTGCGAAGGAGAAACCCCTTATAAGGATGAAGCGCAAAGGCTGGCGAATTTATTGAATAAAAGATGCTTCAAGAACGCGCTCTATCTGAACAGAGATGTACCCAAACAATAGAGGCCTCTTACGATTAAAATTAATGATTGATCGTTCATGGTACTTCAATCATTACATTTTCGTAATTGGACAAGCCGGTAGTCATTATCTCATTGATAGGTCAAACAATGGAGCCCACTGAATGGTAGTATTTTTGGGCTGTCTAAGAGCTAACAGATACTAGGTTATCACATCTTTGTTTTATAGGCACAAGCCCATTAGGGCCCTAGCTCAAGGAGGGGCCCCATATGCACAAAAAACATAGAGATTTACAAAAAATCGCTATTTATTATACAAGGGAAAAATGTTCAATGTAAGATGGTCGTTTTTCCTGTCACAGAAAAAAATGTGTATTATACACGGGAAAAATACTAGACTTAAGCTTTCGCTACTTTTTTCCCTTGTATAATAAATAACTATTATACAATATCCCTCATTTTTTTCCCTGTCAACAGAAATAAAATGTCAAACTTTTTTCCCGTCACAGAAAAAAATTCCTTTTACCATTTCCTCACTAGGTAGCAGCTCGAACGCCTGGGAAGTTGCGGACTACACAGTCTACACTTGGCGAATCGGCGAGGCTTCTTTAATAGGAGTCGATCTGTTTCTCCGTTCTCATCTCTAGAATGGTCTTACAGAAAAGCTTTGCAGATGAGTGGCTCACTTCCTTTCTGGCCGCAACATATCGCTTGCAATAGACGACAGCGTCAATGCGGGTGTTCCGCAGGGATCGGTCTTGGCTCCGTCATTATTCTTCTTACAAATTAACTATCTCCTTTCCTGTTCAATTTGATCCACAGTTTTACTGAAGACAGCACTCTACGTGCAGGAATTCAGAGTGAGAAGCCAAACTCTGCCGGTGATCTGGAGAAATAAGGACCAGCAGCGACGAGAGACCTGGAGGTTATCGCTGATCAGACCTAGCCTCGAGTACTGCTCACATGTTTGAGGTGCTACCGCCCCGAATACATTAACCACGCTCAATGCTGTTCAAAGATTGCTGTCCGACTGATCGATGATTGTTCTCTAACGGACAGTCTTGGGCCGTCAGCGATCTAGCTCACAGCCGGAACTGGTCGGTACGACCATTCCTTTGAAGAGGCTTGTCCCAGTTCTACTAACGTTAGGCAGTTCTAAAATCGGATTAAGAAAGTTTCTGTAAGTTCCTCATAGCAGCTGGGGTATCCTAGTATTTAGGCTTCTGCCTACGAGGCGGCTTCGGCATAAAAAAGCGACATGAAAAATATAGAGACAGGTTTTTAGTGCAGCTCTGTTCTGAAGTAGCGACGTTACCTCCAATTTGTTGGAGAATTCAGAATGATATCCCAATGTGTATGAGTTTACGTTTAACAAACTTGTACCTTGTGCTTGGAAGGAATTTTAAAATATTCCTCTGAAATATGGAACAGGGCTCAACATTCTTTAAATAAAGTGTAATACAAAAAATGTACACAATTTTTGTTAGGACTGTGAGCTTAGCTATAAAATATATACATACTTACACGAAAAGCTCTGCGGTTATCCTATTTTATAAAGGAATTTAAAGGCATCCTTTTTGGATGAGTGGAAGGGCAGGTAACAATAATTGATATGTTTGCGAAGGTAGCTATTTTGATATAAAGATACTATATAACGTCGCTAACTGGTTCGTGGGTGGAACATTTAATATTGAACTGCGTCAAATAGGATAGCGCCACTACGATATCTCGAATCATGCATTCAGTAGAGTATGCTTTTGATTCTACAAATTTATTTGAAATTATTGAATTTCATATAAAACCCAAATACTTGATATTCCAACCGATAAACTGCCAAGAGTCAAGGCCTTATTAGAGACAACAAATTTCATCACTATGCAGATAATAAGGTGCCCAAAAATTAGCAACCATGTGCGTCATACACTTTTTTCATACATGTGTGACATACATGTATGTCAATAGATTTTGAGCCCAGACCTGCATACAAGATTGTTAAGCAAGTTAGTTTGAGCAGTGAAGACGAGTACATTCTATTGGCAGCGGCATACGCTGCTTTAATTAAAAGAAAACAAATAGATTAGTTAAAAAGCCACCTATCCGGAAGAAATGGGTAAAGGAATGGCTTTCAAAACGCCCACAATATACCCATATTAGTCTGCTAGAAGAACTACGTTTAGAACCTGACGATTGGCGAAATTACCTGAGCATGGATGAAGAAAGCTACT
The DNA here is from genome assembly GCA_963669975.1 of Acanthoscelides obtectus. Lineage (NCBI taxonomy): Eukaryota > Metazoa > Arthropoda > Insecta > Coleoptera > Chrysomelidae > Acanthoscelides > Acanthoscelides obtectus. The sequence goes on from CAVLJG010003473.1 coordinate 18,054, forward strand.
CAACGCTACTAACCTTAGTGTCTCCATTAATTGTAAAACAGGACACGATTTTGAGGTCTTCAATTTCGCCACATGAGCGATTAACAGCCACTCTTCGCTATTTAGGAAAAAAAAAAGGTATTGAAAAATGAGTATATGAAGGTAAGAAAAATATATGCATGTTTTTAGCATATTGCATTTATTATTATGAGTATAATATACAATGTTTACTTCAACATAAAAAATATAGTCAGCAAAACTTTAATAATAAGAAAACACGAAAACCTAAAACAAAAATCATGACAAAACCTAGAACCTGAACTAATGAATTCAAACTAAACTGATGTGATAAAAACTGAAACAACAATGAAGTAATACTCGTTTTTTCTAATAGAAAACTAATAACCCAACTGTTGGCTTTCGTTTTTGTTGGCGATGAAGCGTTCACCCTTCGAAAAAATCTTTTGAAGCCATTCAGTCGCAGAGATTTGATAAAGAAAAAAAAAATTCAATTATCGTCTATCGCGGGCTTGAAGTAAAGTTGAGAATGCGTTTGGAATATTGTCTAATCGATTTAGAATATTTCACACAGCAATTTCTGTTAATTTAGAAGCAATTGTTATGGCAACCTGTGTTTTGCATAACTACTTAAGCAGAAGATGTGCGACTGTATATGCACCACATAATAATATGTACACAGAAAATGCAAGTACCGGCACTATTAAACTGGATGAACAACCAACTAATTTAATTCGTTTACAACAAAGTCTCAACCAAAGAGTCAACAACGAGGCAAAACAAGTCAGAGAGTTGTACATGCATTATTTTAATAACGAGGGCGCAGTGGAATGGCAACAAAAGATGCATTAATTCCATGTAATGTAGTAAATAGTATTTTTAAGAAATAAATTTTTATTGCAATAACTAAATTGTACTTTTCTTACCTCATCTTCATTATTAGCATCTTGTTCGCTTTCACCTTCCTGATTCTCAACCACATTGCTGACCGATTCTCGAGGCATTTCTTGATCTTTGGTAAATAGCAATAAATCATAATACCATAAATGTGTGTTTTATATTTCATCTGACCCTCTGCCTGACCATTTGGAATCTTCTATTTTCTTGATTTCTCTTCTAAAGCTACCGCGGATGCTATTTATTTTAGCTTTCACACACTGTTTTGTACTATTTGGCTCAATTGCTTGTAATTTTTTCAATAAAACTAAATAAGCTGCATCTTTCTTATTTCGATCCTTGTAATCATCACTTTTAGTTTTCCATAAACAAGGATAACCTTTGTAAAGTTCAATAAAATCTGCCAAAAAGGCTTTTGAAAAGTGTCTTACATCAGACATTGTCAAAAGCGACGACAAACTGTTAATAAACACGCGAGACACTGTACCCAAAATGCATGCGTGAAGAAGACACACACCGACAATCTTGTCTGCAAATTCATGTTTGCGCGTTGATGAATTCGGACTAGTCTGGAAAACTTGTACGACGCACATGCTTGCGGCTTTTGCACCACACACCGGCAACCATCAACGCGCAAACGTGGTTGACATACATGTATGACGCACATGGTTGCTAATTTGTGGGCACCTTTACACAAATATACTTCAACTGCAAAAAATGTTGGCAATGAGTAATTAAAAACATTTAGACTATTGGTTGGATCATGAATTAAAATTTGATTTCCATATTAAAAACTTAGCTTCAAAATCATATAGCAAATATATCCTCAAAGAAATATACTGTAACAGTAAATTGAAAATGCAGTTATGTGATGCTCTTATAATTTCAAGATTTTCATACTGTTCAAGTGCATAGCTATAATAAAAAGTGATGAAGACAAGTTACAACTGCTATCAAAGTCTTGTTTTTCTCTGGGAATACGGAAACTTAATCATATAAGTATAAGCCATGTGTACAAAGAGAATTGTAAAATGAACATGGAGAATCTCAGAAACTAGCAAAGTTAATGTTTGGCTCATAAAACTTTAGTCAATAAGAAACCAATATAATAAACTCAACAAATTTAAAAGCATCAATAACTTCGCTACCAGAAATCGACTTATCTAAGTCTGTTGTATGTTGGCTATACAGGCTGTTCAAAAAATAGACGGAGATATTTTAGAGGGTGACTTGTTGCAAAATATGAAAAAAGGTTACTATAAACATGGGTCCGGAAATGCAGCTTTCAAGATATTTGCAATTTAGTGTCATCTTTGAATATGAGCGGTGATAAATTTAAAATATTTTTTTTACTTTTTAGAGAAATATCGCAAATAAAATTACGTAAATAATATTTTGTACAAAAATTTATGCAATAAAACGGTTATTATATTTTTTCCTCGAAAACGAAAAGAGACGAAAAAAATACAAGCGGCAATTTTTAGGTGCTTAATCTAAAGAGATATTTTAAAGTTACAAAAAAGGCAGTAGCGTACATTTTTTTTCCAATAATATTCGCTAAGGTGCCACCGGGACGCCACTGGAACTAATAATTTCAAACTATCTAGGGCTAATATAACAAATAATGCCAAATTTCAACAGAATCGAGTTATTATTAAACATTAATAAAAAATAAAAAAAGCCAGCGGTAATCGAACAAGTTTAAACCCGTCAGGATGAGAATTTTTGCGCATCCTATATAAGCAGCCCTAGTAGATGCTCCTGCTCTTATTTGGGCATAATCGCGATTGCTGGTTGCGTGTCCTCGACAAAAAAACTGATGGCACTGATTCTGCCAACTTTTTTTTCTCTACCATCTCCCTCCTTTACGTCCAAACGTCTATACAAAAATATTGAATCCATTACAATATCCGCGAATCGCCTGCAAGGGTCGAAAAAGTACGCCACTTTCGTATTGTGTTCCGTACACAAAGGTTGTCATTTTCGAAAGATGTATAAGGGGTGTGGTGTTAAAATCGAGTATTATTCATTCTGGTTGTCGATACACTGCGGTCTCTTGATGGAGCGTGGGTACTCTGGAAAAATGCATCGATATGTGTCCTTGCTATTATGTATCCATCGAAGAAAGAGACCAAACCTAAACATATTCACGTATACTCGACGTGATCGCGCTCCAGAACGCCGAACACTTTACAGAGCCGTACTAAGAATAAATGACTTGTGGGTATAACATGCAAAATTATTGCAGGCGTGTATAGGGACCAAACGTAAAGCTTGGGATTAATGCGATTTTTTAATTTAACTGTCATGACCAAAAAGAAAATCACTGTCTATTGTTGTTTTTAGTAGAAGTGTTTTATCAAGAAATTGTACTCGAAATGTGTCGTTAGGCGCATTTATAAAGCCGGCTTTAAACAAATGTCGTGACACATTAAAACCATAATTGCATATGCATACAAGCATACCTAACCACCGCTTGAAGAGGGACGTCAGTGTGCAAACAGTTAATTTTAATATTAGACTAAAAAATGAACAGTTAGGTGGAGTTGAAAGAAAAAGGGTTTAAATATATAATAATATATACTAAATATTATACAAAAATTTATTGCACAGACATTTTACCTCTTAAACTGGAAATACATATATTTTAAAATGAAAATAATTCTAGATCTGAGGCCGTGGAACTCCCACTGTCATCAAGGTTTATGATTGAAGGGGCAACGTGAATATCAATGATACCGCCGTCTAATTCCCACATTTTAGGTTAGATTTCTACGATACATACATAATATACACAGAATGCGGAATCGGTAGGTCCTGTTGTGCACCATTACTTACGCCCCGTGGCCCTTCTCTTAACGAAACCGTTCACAAAGACCTCGATTATACGAGGCCTGTAAATTAAGTGATGAGACTGATTGTTTTAATATTTGTATTTAGATATAGTTACAATTTTATATCGTTACCGTCAAAATAACTTCCTTGTGAAGCCACGTAGCTCTGAAGACGTTTCTTCCACTCATAGCAGAGCTGGAACTCCGATACTGGACTAGCCTTCGGCTGGTCGGTTTGAATGTTTTCGCCTGTCCCCGTTTAGGTGATTTTTCAACTTCGGGAAGAGAAAGAAGTCGCAGGGACTCAAGTCAGGCGAATAAGCAGGCTGGGGAGCCACAAGAATGTTTTTGCTGACCGAAAACTGGTTTATTGGCTTCATTTTGACTGTCAACTGGCGATCTGAACTCACGAGATCTCGGATTCTGCCGATACGTTCATCGATTCTTGAATATGAAGGCCTTCCGCTTCGTGGTTCGACTCTCTAACTTTTGAAAATGCCTTAACCCACAGAAAAATACGGGCTCTTAACGAAACACTAGGTCCGTGTAGACCTGCTAAAGTTTAGCAAGAGTTTCCATTACACTGTGCAGAACCTGATATCACAGCAGTGATCGATGTCACTCATTTTGAGAACACAATAGGAAAAACTTCTCGAGCGAGTTCAAAATTGCACTAAAGGTGTTGACAAATCGAACGACACGTTGCCAGTCTCATTACTTAATCTACAGACCTCGTATATTAAAAAACACGTGAAATGAAGGTATAGTTAAGCGGAACCAAGTAGCAACCTTTATTACAGATAGGAGGACGCTGCGAGTAGCAAATGAAAATTGCCATAATTATCATGGTCTTGACATACAAAACACACCTTAGGCCAAAACGGGCCTAGCCTAGTCTCGCTCTGAGGTACAGATTCAGTGTTACATCTATGTGTTTGAAGTATAGAAAAATCAGTAAACAGAGAAAACAGTTCTATAAATTATAATGATGCACCTTAAAAGTAAAATAGGAAGCAGAAATAAAGTTGGACATAAAAGATTATCAGTGGAGGTACGGTTAAGATAAAAATTCTCCAATGCTACAAAACATGCATTGCCAGTTAAAATTGTTTTATATGTTTTGCGGATTTGTTTAATGGACCGAGATAACTTAATATGTTTACTGCATAGGGTAGGATAACTGCGATCGAAATGCAGCATGTGTATTAATAAATTACTCCTGCGTTGCTGATTTTTAAAAGCAATTGTTCGGTGTTTACATTGGTTGTCTACGTTGCGATGATCACAATTGGTAGGCAATGTAGACAATGTATACACCATATATATTCTAACAAAATTATTCTATCTGAACAATCTGGATTTCGACAAGGTCATAATACAGCTTTGGCACCCTGTGATTTAACAATGGCACTTGATAACCAAAAAGCAGTAGCTCTCATACTTCTTGACTTTACTAAAGCATTTGACATCATTAATCACTAACTTCTTGAGTCCGAATGCAGTTATTATGGATTTTCTGAAAAACCTCTTTCGTTTATTCAAACCTACCTTGAAAATCGGTATCAAAGGTTAGTCTAAATCAACAGGAGTCTACCGAACAAAAAATTTGTTCTTGTGTACCACAGGGATCAATCTTAGAACCATTATTATTTTCATTATATATCTCAGATTTAGAAACAGAGGTAGAATCATGCAGCATACAATTTTTTGCAGACGATACTCAAATTTTATTAATTTAGGAGTAATCACTTGGAAGCAGCAAATAATAAAATCAATCAAGATCTTCCCCAAATTGAAAAGTTCAGTAGTAGTCATAATCTTCGTTTGAACCCTTTGAAGACAAATGTGTTGGTATACGCAAGTAGAACAAAAAAGAACACTTTAAAAAAGGACATAGACATACATTTAAAAGGTAATAAATTAGTTCCTGTGGATCATAATGGATGATGACTTAAAATTTGTTGTACACGTAAACTATCTAATTTCTCAGTGCTACGCTATTCTCAGAGTTTTATTTGAAAATAAGCCTATATTTCATAAATCTGCAAGAAAGCAATTGTGTGAAACTTTCTTGTTTTCAAAGATATCGTATTGCTTATTGGTTTACTATCCCTATTTAGATATTATAACACGAAATCGTATTCAAAGTACTATGAATTCATGTTGCAGACTTGTAAATGGTCTCAGAAAGTATGATCATATATCGAATGGCATTAATGAACCCAAATGGATGAAAATTGATAAAATGTATAACTACCAGCTCCTATATCTGACTCATAAGCTTCTTTATTCAAAAACACCGTCATATTTAGTAAACAAATTCATACGTAGAGCTAATATGCTTGGCATTAATATTAGATATAGAGAGACTTTTTCAATTCCACGCCACAGCACATCTCTATTTGAGAATACATATATTTACAATGCGATCAAATCATATAATTTTTTAGACCGCAGTTTAAAAGAAACCATTACGTTACCCAAATTCAAGAAAAAACTGAAAGAAGTTCTACTTGCTAAGCAGCAAAATCTGTTGTAACCCATAA
>CAVLJG010003474.1:0-24327 GCA_963669975.1 Acanthoscelides obtectus
CAGTCGGTTCCAAACGGTTCGACATGTAATGCGACAACATTTCTAATAATGAAGTTTGAAAAAAATGGATGTCACCTGCAATCCTGAAAGCAATATTGATTATCGAAATACAACAATGACAGTATCAGAGCAATATTTTAATCTGAATCGTATCTAACCCACAATGCCCTCCTTCGTCCCTCCCCCTTTTAGGCACGTATAGCATCCGACCTGAAGGAACTGAGGGACCAATCCGTGTTCGCGTTCTTCATGATGAACGCCCTTTTCGTACTGATCGTCTTCCTGCTGACCCTAAAGAAGGACTACTTGCACGTGAAATGGCCATTCGGCGTGAAGACGAACATCACCTATGACGAGAGTACCCAGGAGGTAACCGAGAGGAGCAGCTTTTGCAACGACATTCGACATCGTCGCGTCGTTCTATCTCGCTTTCGCTGCTAAGTGTGCTGTGGGTGTGAGAGTGGATGGAGAAAACGTTTGGTTTGGAAATAACAAAACAAGTTTGTCGTTTGAGTACTGGCCCGCTAAGTTTACCAACTGCTAGACATCTGAACATTTTTCGCGATAACAATACACATGTGCATTGCCGAGAGAAGTAAAATAGACATTCGTTCATACTTTATTATAAAGAGCGTTTCAAAAACAGTCGCAATTGGAGTAGCAAATACATCCAAATATAACATACATGAAAGATTGTATAAGCATTGGTCTTGAATTAAGGTGAGATTCTGTACACAATTTTCAGTATCAACATTTTCTAAAACAAGCATATTTCAAGTAGTATTTTATACGGATTTTATTGAGATACGAGGGATGTCTTTTAAGTTTTGCATATGGAAATAAAACAACACGGTAGGTAGTTTTAAATGGCTTTATTGTTTTTTGCTGGCAGATCCAAAACGGCATTTTTTAATGCGTCAAATGCTTCTGGACCTTTGACCACGCAGTCTGTTTTTAATTTTCGGGAAAGTAAAGGAAACAGACAGTAACTCAGCAAGGCATTCTTGTTGCGATAATTGTCTCTGAAAGTTGTAATAAATTATGGCGCGAAAATGTTCTCGGTTGAGTTCCATTTTTCTAATGACTTGGTGACACTCAAGAATTCACTGTAGTGAGAACACTGCACGTATTGTTGTGAAACTTTGAATTTAAGTATACTAAAGAGTGAGGTTAAGATTCAGTACTGACGTTCGATCCGCGCGGCCTACTATGTTTCTATATGCAAAACTTAAAAGACATCCCTCGTATCACAACAAATGAACCGTTATATGTATCAAATTGGCCATGTAAGATCTCATTTTAAACGTATTTGCATCCCCCTACAGCTTCAGTTTTACACATTTTGATTAATAAAAAATTATCCAGCAAAATTTGTTGTATCTCTTGATGAGAGGCTTTTTCATATACCCTCAATAATATAATTCCGCTGTAAACAGGTTATTACATTTTTCCTAAATTGTGCCGATTTTTTGATAGTCAAGTTGGTGTATGGACTTAGAAAATGACACCAACATGGTACAAAGCCAACATTGTCAAACTGGGTAGTATAAAAAAACTTAATCCTGTGAAAAACATTATTGCGGCTAAAACGGAGTCCTGTGACAGCTGAGCGTCTGCCGTTGTTTGCATTAAATTTTGATAATGTCGATCCTGCCCTGAGCAACCTCTTTCAAGTTACTAGAAAATGTTAAACTGAATCTTGTATGCATTTTAAAAGTAGATCTAACGGGGCAATAAACACAATTCAGGTAGCTCAGGTCTATATTCATTATGTTTCATAGAAATGTGTAGTTAAGCTATATACAGGGTGTGGCGTAAAGAGTGGATAACCTTTAACCTACAGTTAGAGGACATCATAACGATCCAAAAAATTTAAAATTGTGTCTAGTAAAAGTTGCACGGTTTTCAAGTTTTTGAACGTTTTTCAAATTTTTAGGAAATTGGTTCCTACACGCACGTCTAGTGATAAAACATGAAGATTTTTTCTCATTCTTTCTTCAATATAAGTATTCCTTGATACATGTGCCATTCAAAATTGGAAACAATTTTTTCCTCGTGAGTTTGACCACGTGTGCATAATATCGTGGTAACTAGTGAAACAAGGCGTGAATAATTTGCCTAATTCATTGAGAATGCAAAATGGTACATTACACGGTATTTCCTGCTGTCAATTCAAAGGATACTCCTATTGAGATAGCTGGATAAATCATAATAAATCATAATAAATCATACTAAATCATAATAAATCATAATAAATCATAATAAATTATAATAAATCATAATAAATCATAATAAATCATAATAAATCATAATAATCATAATAAATCATAATAAATCATAATAAATCATAATAAATCATAATAAATCATAATAAATCATAATAAATCATAATAAATCATAATAAATCATAATAAATCATAATAAATCATAATAAATCATAATAAATGATAATAAATGATAATAAATGATAATAAATGATAATAAATGATAATAATCATAATAAATCATAATAAATCATAATAAATCATAATAATCATAATAAATCATAATAAATCATAATAAATCATAATAAATCATAATAAATCATAATAAATCATAATAAATCATAATAAATCATAATAAATCATAATAAATCATAATAAATCATAATAAATCATAATAAATCATAATAAATCATAATAAATCATCGCGTTTCAAAATTAGAAAAAGGATCACAAAATATTCAAATTTATTACAACGTTTACAAAACGTATTAGTAATATTGCATTTTAAATCTACCAGATGGATATGAATTTAACACAAGATACTAACTTCATGGTGTAAGAATTAATTAAAATAAGAGAAGAGAACAGAAAACTCGCTAGATATAAACATATTATTAGAGGTTATACTAAGTGCTCAAAATGACCGCCACGAACTCTGATACATGAACTGCATCTTCTTATAAATGAGTGTTGACACTTGATCTGTCACTATGACATCAAACAAAAACAAACGAGTAGCTAGGCAAATGTGATTTCTCCATATTCGTCATTCAAGTAGAAGTTGTATTTGAAGAAATAGGAGTCTTAGGCCCATATCGTCAGTCGTCCCTACAATTATTGTAGGGCGCCTTTATGGCCTCCTTGATTGTCATAGTTTTCTACTTCTCCGTGTCTGCGCTCTATTTTGAGGTTATGTAACAAACATCTATTTGCATCAAATTGTGCTTGCTTTTGAGTTATATCATGTTTTATCAGCCTGAAATTTCCTACAATTTTAAAAGAAAACATATCTTCACAATAGGAGAGCGCTGACGCTGACACGGGACAAGAGTAATCCAGAAATTTTTGAAGGAGAGAAAGGAGTATGACATTCAAGGAGGCCATAAACGCGCCCTACAATTGTAGGGACGACTGACGATACGGGCCTTAGCCAACCTTAATAGGAGTAGGTATTATTTGAATTGACAGCAGAAAACGGTGTATTGTATCATTTTGCAATCTCAATGAATTAGGCAAATTATTCACGTCTTGTTTCGCTAGATTACCGCAATATTATTGACACCTCACGTAGCCAAACCTAAAGAAAAAATCATATTGTAGCACAAAAATGGCAATTTATATTTTATGACACATGTATCCAAAAATACTATGCTGAAAAAAGAATGAGAAAAACCTTTCATGTGTTATCACGAGACTTAAAACATATGAGTGAGTGAAGGTGTCCATTTCCTCGAAATTTGAAAAAAATCACGAAAATTGAAAACCGTGCAACTTTCACTAGACACAATTTTCAATTTTTTTAATATTCATTTGCAGGTTAAAGGTTATACACTCTTTATGCCACACCCTGTAGATATATTTGCATGAATTCAACCAAACATCAAATTCCAAAACTCTTTTTTCATTCAGTGTCAGTGAAGGGTTGTGGACAGTATGAAGACGAGACAAGTGTGTGTGAACATGGAAGTGGTTGCAAGAAAAGATATCATCCAGATATTAGGTCTCCAAACAGTGCTTCCTCCATATTAAGATACACCCTCCTCCCTGGTAAAAACTGTGCTAGAATCGGTCTTTAATCTCCCCGCATTTCTGTTTGGATTCCAGGATAGGATAGCGAAAGACCTAATCGAACTCCGCAACAAATCAGTGTTCGCGTTCCTAATGTTTAACGCTCTGTTCGTGTTAGTGGTGTTCCTGCTGCAGCTTAACAAGGACCAGATCCACGTTAAGTGGCCGCTCGGAGTCAAAACTAACATTACGTATATCGAGGAAACCTCCGAGGTATTTTCTCTTTTCGTTCCTGCTCGTATGCACTCTCTCTGTCTCTATCTTTTGCCATGAGTTCTTCTATGTGGACGTTGGAGATACATTACATATTATATGTAGTACATGTACTAATGGTAACTATGGTATATTAATAAAGATCACACCTTCGAGTTGTGTACGATGTACCAGCACCTTGATTAGGAAGCTTGAACCAAAAACTGCTGCAATCAATGTTTCTGTATGTACATTGAAGTACCTCAATGATAGCAAATTTTTAGTAAAGTGCCCTACACCGCCCTTCTCATCTAAAGCGGACCCTTAGAGTCAGGGTTATAGTCATTCCTGCAGGCTTCCTTGGGAAAAATGGATCTCTCTTTGAAAAAGTGAAACCATGACGCTTTCTTGAGGAACATCCAAGGGAGTATTCAAACTTTCATTTCACAGTAGGCTGTAACAGTTTAAGATTTTTCTTTGTTGGTGCTAAATATCAATAAATAAGGCAAAATGATAAAGTGTATGCAACCTCAAATTACAGTGCAATCACAGAGAAGTAACAAAACTGAATATAGGCAACCAGTTGCAACGAACTGCTCTGCTGGTTGCAGATTATGTCTGTAAGATCCAACTACTACAGTATTTCATAAATAAAACCACTAAAACATACTCTTTTATGATCAGGGTAACCATGCCTCTTTTTATGTATATTTGATGAGCCTGAGTATTGAATAAACATTTTAAATATTTAACGGTACTTAATATTGTTTGCAGTGACGCTTGGTTTGACTTTAAAACGAGAATTACCTATGATCTCAATACATATATGAGATTCATCACTTATTTTTGTTTTTCACAGAAACAGTTTTCGTTTCGTATTTATTTTTCTCTATAGAATAGAAAATGCAATCGTAGCTTTGAAGCACCACAGTATTTGGTCGAGTAGGAAAGTAAACACAATCTAGTTTGTACACAACTCTAGACGAAACACCCACCACCATACACATATGTGATTAATCCACTTTTCTTCCGAGCTGTGTGTTTTGTGTAATATGACTAAGGGAATGAAACGGTGGAAAGGTTCTTACTAAATCCGGTGAAAAGTGGTATTCAACGTCACTGTCACACTGGATGTGGTTCAAACAGTCAACACAATCGTATATATGACTTGCTCCATTTATACCACATGCCATTTATCCATTCCTCATCCATTCTATATCAGGATCACTCGGTATCACGAAATGACAATCATATATCAAATTCAGTGGATAAGACATACAACCATGGGCATTCCACTATGCATACAACCATCAAAGTCCAAAATTTTGAAAATAGACCATCAGAACTGGACGATGGAAAGGTTCAAAACAGTTATGGGGGAATAAATTAATTTTCACTATCCCAAGATTATCACAAAGGTAACAGGCAGCAAATTAAATTTTTTCTTTCCCTTAGCAACAAATAACTTAACAAGTATAACAATAAATACAGTTAGCCCAGGATATCTATGTTGATGAAAAGAATGCGGAAAAAATTCGGGTTGTTGCCATGTCTAACCTTCCGAATTGCTGTTTATGTTGGTAATTTCCGTTTTAAATTATAAACAAATTGTAGATTTGGCAAACCATAACGGGCAACATTTTGAACACTTATTGAAATAAAAAGTCATATTTTCGTGTGTGTTTGTTTTCTATTTGAACAAATTAAGATAAATAAAGATTTTTCTAATTTTCTCGAAAATCAAAGGTCAAAATAAAGGACTGCGAAAGACCTTGTAAAGAAGCTATTACTCGATACCCCTTGTCATTTAAAAATTTTAAGGGGATGACCCTGGGGGCCAGAGGGTGAAAGGGGTGAAGTAGTTTTTGGCTAAAAAGTTGTCCCCCTGTCCTGAAAATTGTCAGCAATGCACCAAATAATTTAAAATTAGAGGAGATGAGCAGAACATTGGATAAGTTAGGATCAGAAAATAGTACCAGGTTTGACAGAAATGAAATGGAAAAATGAAAATCGAAAATGAAGAACTAAAAGATCAAGGAGCGAAAGAATATAATCTTTCTAGAGCAAGAACTTATGAAAAAGTACCTCATAATTCACGGCTTGGGTAAAGAAAATGAAAGCGAAATAACACTTAAAATAAAAACAGCTAATATGAGAGAACAACAAGATAAACAAGAAATAAAAAGGGAGAAAAACACAAGTACGTGTTGAAATAGATACGAATAAACTGAGGAATCAAATTTTGCTGATTAAGAAAAAAACAAGATCATCACGGAAAGACATATTAAAATAATAGTTGAACTACGAAGGGAGAATGGAAGAAGAAAGAGTAAAGGGAAACACCACATATCTTAGACATTATAAAATAATGAATGTTAGATCCTATATCCTAAAAGAACTCGATGCAAATATGTAACATGTTAGAAGCTCGAGCAAAATAAAAGATTAACACGAATATTTAGTGAACTAACACCAGAGAAAGAAGATGAAGAGAAAAGGCAAAGTAGAACAGCAGAAAATTGTAAAAAATCACAAAACTAGACAATAGAGTAACGATGACGAGATGACGGCCAAGGCAGCGGCAAGGACCAAGAATTTTGAATGTAAAGTAGATATAAGTAAAGGGGAAGACAATAAAAATGTATCGAAAGGTAATAAACACACACAGAAAGGGCTAAGGGAGGAGTGGCTTGGCTGATTCGCACAGATTGGAAGTTAAAGATAAACACCTCAGGAATACTGAAAAAAATTCAAGTTGAACAAAATGTGAAACTAGATTGTATGGTTGCTTACAACAAGAGTAGAATGACGCCTGGCTAGATCTGGTAGGAGAGGAACGGATTAAGTACACTTGTGAGGTATGCACAGGAAAAAATCTGGTTTATCTACAAAACGACCTGCACAAAATTAAAGAGAGTAAACATACTAGAAGTATAGAGCGTAAGGAAAGTGTAAAACATTTTATATCTGGATTTTTCTCCTGTGGAATGAAAGCGATCAGTATGGAGAAGTCACCCCATCGGTAATAACTCTTGCTGCAAAGACGGACAATTTAATAAAAACAATGGTAGCTCTGTGATGTCATAAATACTGATCAAACGTACTGTAAATATTTTTTCCCAAATGACCTTCTGTTTCTGTCCAGCTATGCCAGCAATGACGGATTAGATCATCATGATTCAGAAGCAGAAAAACTCAACATGAAATCAAGAGAAAAAAATAAGAGAAAAATGCATAAATCCCAACATATCGTACTACATTTCATCACCATCATCGTAAAGTGGATTTACCGCCATCAGAAGTATGTGCAACTAGTGTCGAATAAATAATAAGTTCCATGTGTAAAACATCCAAAGTAGTTCATAGCCCACAGTTCAGTATATTAATGAATTATGAAGTTTGTAATAGTACATACAGTACAGTTGTAACCCATCAAGAAATAATATCGATAACTCCTCTTCACCAGACAAGTTCCTGTCGTCAATTTTCTCCCTTATTTTTTCCAATTCGTTGTGAATAATTTAACTGGTATGGTGTGAATCTATGCATGTGTCCTGGTGATGTGAATTAATATAAGCCTGATTTATTTGTCAATAATGTTCATGTAAGCTCCAAAAAAATATACAATCTAATACTGTCAAATCTTGCTCCCATTAGGAGTATGTATTTTTACGTATACGTAACTTTTGAATATTTTTGTGTGCATGAAATATGAAATATTACTAGATTACTGTACATAATTGACAAATACAACAGCTGCCTCGCTTGAAACTGCTTTGTACAACGACAAAACAATCTAACGTACTTTATTCCTTTAGGTACATATAACGAAAGAGTACCTCCAGCTGGAACCAATAGGATTGGTGTTTGTGTTTTTCTTCGCATTGATTTTGGTGATTCAATTCGTCGCTATGTTGTTCCATCGATTTGGAACATTAGCCCATATCTTAGCGTCGACTGAACTAAACTGGTCCTGTACAAAGAAGGTAACTATAATTATTTTTCCTAGCTACCTATCTAGAATAAAATAGAGCTTGCTTACTTTGGATGTTCCCTTATCATGATGTAACTTTGAATGCGACAGAGTACAGCTAATTTCACAACGGAGTTTTACTCACAAAAAAGGTGATACAAGTACTTGAATCATAAAATAAAGACGTCTATTATTATTAGTATAAATGCCTGACTACAGGTTAGTAGGTAATCAGGACCTGTACCCAAGAAACTTTTGAAAGAAAATACATATTACTTCAATACATCCACCGAACCTATAGAGCAAAATATTAAGTATCGTCGTTTTTATTTCAGAAGGAAGAGATGTCTCCAAATGCTCTATTAGATAAACAGGCTGTTGAAATCGTGAAGCAACTACAGAAGCTACAGGGTATCGATGGAGATTACGACAACGACTCAGGATCTGGGCCAGACAGGATAGGAAGAAGAAAAACCATTCATAACCTAGAAAAAGCAGCGCAGAAGAAAAGACAAATTGGAACGTTAGATGTTGCGTTCAAGAAGAGATTTGCAAAATTGAACGCCAATCCTGACGGAGGTGGGTAATGAAATATCTTGATGAAGTTATGATTATACTTCTTATAATCATATATGATATTTTCAAAGCCGTCGATGTTGTGACAAAATTATAAATCGTCGAATTCATTTTGTGAAACATACGAGTACAGGGTAGTGCATTTTCTGGAAAACATATATTCACCAAAAAATTTAACCAACTATGCAATCTGCTTGCAATTTGAGTTGTCCTGTTATCAATCTTCAATATGAAATTGTACAACGCCCGGAAATACGACCAATGGAGAAGGAAATTTATTGGAGTATTTCCAGGAAAAGAATGAAAACAGCGGTTAAGAAAATTAAGATCCGCCCATAGTACAGAGACTCGATCTGTTTACTTATTTCGCATGGCGTAACTGCCAAGAACGGTGTCAACAACTATACATCTCTTCCTTCTCCTTAAAGTGCTATATTATGTTTACACAGCATTGTTCACACGTAGTTTCTCACACTGGGCCCCCAAACTATATAACTGCTTGTCAACTGGGTATAAAGAATCCAGCCTAGGCTACTTAAGAAATGGTTAAAAATGACCTTAAAAGAATCGGAAGGCTAAAACTTAACTTTACGCATCTCTACAGGTAGTTGATTGTTTCATTTCTCTGGAAAGTAGAATATTTTGTGCTTTTTTGTAATCAAATATGTTTTCCTTATAGCAGTTTATCAATTGTATCTATGTCTTCAGGTCAGGTTGAAAAACAGCTTAAACCGACGGTCCACCTTTTCCACACACTTTTTTTTTATTTTTCCTTTCAACTATAGAACGAATAAAGGCCATTTATTATTATTATTCAATACAAAGAAAACTAGCCCAACCGAACGTCTTATCCCGCAAACATTACGAGTCAATATATACTATAACTATCTAAAACTGTAATGACTCATCGATGTTCACGTGAACATCACTTAACTACCAGTAGTCGGCTGTTCATAGGCGGGGTATGAATATTTAACATGGGTGAACTAGATTTGTCACATGCTTAATAAAGAGTGGTTTGAAACATATTGTAAGTCAAAATTTGGGAATTACCTTTATTCATCGTCGCTTCCACTTACATCTGACAGTAATAAACTATCGCTATCGCTTTCCTCGTTGAAATTGGCTATAACTGGCTCTATGATGGTGTCGATGTGGTGGTCAAGCTGCCACATTTTTGTTTCTTCCTTCACAACATGACGGATAGTATTCTGCCAAGTTTCGGGCGTTACTAGCTGTATGGAAGTCTCAAGTAAAACCTTAACGTCTGGTAATTTGAAGGTTGTGTTATGGCGCGCAATATAACCCTTCACTTGAGCCCAGATGAGCTCTATTGGGTTCAGTTCACAGTGGTAGGGCGGTAACCGCAGCACAGTGACACCACATTGACGGGCCATCTCATCAGTCACGTAACTAATGTTCGCAGGTTTGTGCTGTTTAATTTTTTCATACAATTCCGCTTTCACACATGAATCGTCAAACGGGATTCCTTTTTCGCGCAACCATTGCTGCATGTCACTTTTTCGAGATCCCATAGTCGGTACACGTTCGGCTCGACGACTATGGTAGGAAGCATTATCCATGACGATCACAGAGTTGGGCTCAACTCGCTGAAGCACCCCTTGAAACCAGCTCTCGAAGCAGCTGGCATTCATTTCGTCATGGTAATCACCTCCTTTCTTAGAGACGAAAATCAAGTCATACTCTTCTAAAAAGCCACTATCGGTACCAATATGAGTTACGATCAATCTTTGACCTTTTCTGACGGTCCACGAAGACCTGTTGACAAACCTTCAATGCTTGCTTGTCGGTTACTCACTACGTTTTTGTCTATCCAGGTTTTTTTAACTGTGTGACCTGCATTTACCCATGTCTCGTCCAAATAATAGATTTTTCAGCTTTGTCGCCTATATTCAATCATTTCGCGTAGGTATTTTCGACGCCAGGCGACTATTTCAGGTCTCTCTATCAATACTGACTTCCAATTACGCGTTTCGTAACGAAAATTAATTTCGTGCAGGGATTTCCTCATTACCTCGACGCTCATTTGGGGTATAATTTCATTTTCCTTGATCGCTGCATGTACAGCCTTGAGGGTTGGTATCTCATTCCTAAAGAAGAATGAATGTACGGTTCGCCTTAACGCCATTTTGCTATCGTCATCCAATTTAACGGCCTTTCGTCCCTTTAAATTAAACTTTGGATCAGTAGTAGCTCCAGTTTTCTTCTTTTCATGCACCACCCTGCGAATGGTCCACTCTGGAACGCCTGTCATTCTTTCACAACGCGCGAGTGCATCTCCCTGCGACATAGTTCTATTCAGATAATTGAACACGTTGAGCACGATTTCTTTCGCGTCCCTCTTCAGTGCTTTACGAAGCCGTCTACTTGTTCCCTGGCTTTCAGTACTTCCACTCGTGCCATTTGTACTCTCCATGGTTAAGTATAACCAAAACAGTAACCACAGAAACCACAACAATAACAATCACACAACAATTCTCATAAAAACACACAATATGCGATCGCTCAACGAAACACGTTCCAATGCGTTGCCGACGCCTATGAGTCTGCCGGTCGAGGCGCGTCTTTAATTTCATTGGTTCTACCGGCGGAGAACAATCAGCCATTATTTCCATCTCTGTCTGTGCTGTTGACCACCGCAAAGCCACAGAAACGACATATGTCGTACGCTATACGGCTATACTGGAAGGAAGCCGGGATCGAGCTCTGATCACGTGTTGATCACGCGTATGAGTCATTACAGTTTTAATTAGTTGTAGTATAGCAACCGAAACCATGCTTTATACTATTTGATTTACACGTCTACTTTGTTACCCAGGTACACCAGTATTGAGCCGCAGGATGACGATGCGGCCTGAAACAATGAAAGCTTTGGAAGTGCGTGTCAATTCTGTGATGGCCGAACGTCGCAAATCACATATGCAGACCTTAGGAGCGAAAAACGAATTCCAAAATAACAATGTGACAAGGAACCATAGAAGTAGCGTAGCTAGCAGTATTCCAGCTAAGGTAAAAATAAGCGGTCCCCGATTATTAGCCTTGTTCTTGATGACAGAAATGACAGTTGTTTGTCATAAGGGACATTTCACGTGGAGCGGTCTGCAAAAAAAAAGATTTTAAAATCCATATTGGGCCTGTTTGAACATCTAGCAGAAATGTAAAAAAAAAACATGATCTTATTGTATCACGTTCATTTTCTAAGTTAGTATTTGAAATTGAGATTTCGTTGGAAGCATTTTTTCAAATTGAAGAGTATTATAGTCGGATATGAAACATAACGTTTTATTTAGGAAATTTTTTGATGAAAATTCAAATTTGACATTCAAAAAAAAATTGAGGAAAACACTCCACCAAAATTTTTATTTCCGATTTTTTTACTCCAAAGTATAGTCCGATGTGTGTTTAAAATACTTCAAAATTTTTGAAATGATATGCACATTAATTAAGGAAGTACGTACTTTAATGTAGATACATTTCACCCTGAGTATGACGCAGCTTGTTTAGGTCCACTGGTTTGCGAGATACTGCTTTAATAGGTCACAAAAATGAGTATTTTTCAGCTCTAATAATTAAATTGTTACAGTCTGACTGAATTAACTGTATCTTGATGAAATAAATTATTACAACGTTTTTCTTATTTAGAATAATAATTTTATAGCGATTATTAAATATATCGAATTTTATTTTTATAGCAAAACACTTCTCTTGGTCTAACAATATTATAGTAGAAAATCGTACTCTACTCTCCATCTCGTTAAATCGTTCTTTTTTATATTTTCTGTCGACCGTAAATACGAGAGCTGATGGTGACTTGGGGCTATTTCTGGTGCTCTCGTGTAGGAGTTATACGATCCACAACCTTCGTTAGTGAATTAGTTTCCCACCCAATGTGGGTTTTATCGGGTTGTGGAGATTTTGGTAGAAATCGGCCTCCCTTGGTGAATTTTGTTATCGGAGCCCTTTTCTCACCCTCTTGGGGATTTCGCCGTTGTCACAACTACACTAAAACCATCGAGCTGAGGGGAACTGTCTACATAGATACTCTGAGGCGAATTTAAGTAGGATTCACGTCTGTGAGGAGCAGTCCCTCATTTCAGTGAGCCCAAATGGTTCGAGGGTTCTACCTTCGGGTATTGAGTTACAACTGGGACTTCCTGCCCTTGGTTGCCTTCCTGTGATAGCCAAGCACCTGCCAATGGGTATTTTTATTTTAGTTTTTGCTGGGGGGGTAGTACAAAATAATTTTCTTTTGCTTGTCCTCCAGGACTTCATTCACCTTTTTTTTTATTTCTTTTGTTTCATAAATGTTAGTGTACCTTGTGAGTTTGTATCTCCTTTAGCGCGAGGGACCCAACATTGGTTACTTGTTATTTCTTTTCCTCGTGCTTAACTAGGAGGCGTCCGAACCACAACCATTTGCATCCAAAATCCTAAGTACAAAGAATCACCCTCTGAGGGCTTATTAACTACCGACTGAGCACAGTTACATTCTTTTACCAAATTATAATTTGATATAAGCGGGATAACAAAATTAAATACATTTCAACTTAAAATTATAGTTTATTTTCATACGATTTTTTTAAATATTCAATACTGAAAAACTAGGGTGCAAAACCGGAAGCAAACGTCACTTTTACAACTTTTTTCATGATTATTTTATCCAAAATATAACCTAGAGTGGTTTTGGTTTTTAAATTCAAATTTGGTTTTTTCACTAAAAAGTACAGACAATTTCCCATATAAAACGCTATGTTTCATATCCAAGGTTCAGTATTCAACTTATTAAATCAATAGAAGTCAAAGAACTAAAATTGGCAAGACATTATCAAACATTAAAAACATTTCGGTAGGTGTGCCACAGGGTAGCAAATTAGGACCATTACTATTTATTTTATATATTAACGATATTCCTAATATTTTACAACACTACCAAATTAAACTATTTGCTGATGATACATTAATATATATATATATATATATATATATATATATATATATATATATATATATTTTGAGACGTGGTCATTGTCGTCTAGACCAGTTAGGTGAAAAATTAAAGCTTCCGCCTTTTGTTGGGTACTTCGATAAAATTTAAGCAAAGAGGACTCTTTATACTTTTTTAATTCTCTCTAGCTTTCAATGGACTTTGCCATCATCATCAGGAGCTGCAATTACAATGATAACAGTAGCAACAAAAGTGTAAAATGAATTTAGTCAATTTAAATTTATTTTACACTTTTGTTGCTACTGTTATCATTGTAATTGTTGTAATTGCAGCTCCTGATGATGATGGCAAAGTCCATTGAAAGCTTGAGAGAATTAAAAAAGTATAAAGAGTCCTCTCTGCTTAAATTTTGTCGAAGTACCCAACAAAAGGCGGAAGCTTTAATTTTTATATATATTCGTATATATATATATATATATATATATATATATCAAATAAAGACATTGAAACTGCAATAGAGCTGTTAAATAATGATATGAAAAACGTAGTAAATTGGTTAAATGTAAATAAACTTAAACTAAACACAAACAAAACGAAATATATGCTAATAGGAAAATCTTTAAATGCTCCATATGTAGAATTTTATGTAGAATTATACAGTATCAATGTGAGGCGAGTTTTTGTCAGTTTGTATGAATAGGTGTGTAATGTGTGGCAAGTATCGAATCAATCTATAAGATGCTATTTTTTATTTCAGGAGGTATTTGAAAATGGGCACGTCAACAAGGCATTCGTTGAGGAAGAAATATACGGTAGCAACAGTGGTAGTAGAAGTTCTCTACCAAGACCACCAAGACCTGCACACAGCATCGCTTGGGGTAACACCAGCAGAATGTAGCAACTTAATGGATCAATGTCAGATGCTATAACTGCCGCTCTCATATGTATGGACCGACGTCAAAAAAGTTACCTTTCTGAGAGCTAATCCATTAAATTTCATATGTAGCTACCCCCAGACGTACAAAGTGGCCTAAAATGGCTGGACAATATATTATAACAAATTAAAGCGAAAACTGGCATTTACAAGTATCACGTCATATCTTCTTATACGTAAAAAGAAGAAGAGAGTTCCAGTCTCATTGTCAAACAAGTTTTTCCAATTCTACGACTTATTACACTGAGGTGCTAAACACCTTAAGTATATTTTATGTAATTCTCGACATTAATGTCATAGCCAATTAGACGAAGGTTTCATATGGAAATGAAAAATTGGTCTACAAACAGGCAACTGTTTGAATTTTTGAAAACAGGGATGCTGAGTAAATCCAGCACGTTATCCACAAATTTTAGGACACCTTGTGTAAGTGCGAAGTGTGCTAGTCAAGGGATCCATATTTATGAATGCTCTCACTTGTGAATAGACTAGTCAAATAATGTCTTAAACCTGCGGTACGCTCTCAAATTCAGATTATTCATGGAGACTAATTAAAGGGTTATCTAGAAAATATATATAGTAAATAATAACTTTTTTGATATAGCCGCCGCTAGGATAATAATTTGTAACATAGTGGAATGAAAAAGCTCTGACCCTAACGAAGATTCAAGTTACCGCATATATCAAAACAAACTGAGACGCTACATTATTATAGAGGGTGATCCATCTGTTGATTAATTTTCAAATCGATGGTTAAAATGAAAACGCAGACTTCTTTTTCAAAACGGGTTTTTTTATTTTAGAGTACTGTCCTTCCGGCTAATGATGAAACACAATCTCATTCATACGCGACCCAATTTTTCAGTACATTTTCCAAAGTCCGGCATTATCTCACCAATGGCTGCATGAATATTGGTCTTCAATCGATGGATCACCCTTTATTATTATGCTCAGTGAAAATTCGGATTCACGTATTTTTAAAGTTTGTGAAACAACCAAGTGATTCTCTACCAGTTTTACTCACAAAATTGTGTTGGTATATGTAATATTTAATTACCCGACAACGACATTATGATTTTTATGATTAAAAAATCGATTTTCTTCTCTTTCATTTCGTTGACCTCCCGTATATTTTTTGAGTATGCACAGTGTGCAATGTTAGTTATCTTTTCATAGGCAAAACCATGGACATTTTATCGCACTGCCAAACTACGTACATCTAAAAATACTCATTGTCGATTTTTTGTAAAAAAATTTTATACTTTTTGTACATACTAGGTTTAATCGCTTTTCGTATATTTTTACATTTTCATCTTTTGTATTTATTTGTTATGATGCAAGATTTCAAGCTCAACTGCTCTCCTTTACGTACTTACTAGTTGCGTATTGTAATTTATGTACTTTTTTAATTATGTGATGTGGTTAATAAAACTATGTATATAATTTTGTCTTTGATTTATTATTGTATCGCCTCGCTGGATATAACTTAACAATGGATCCAATCATTAACTTCGTAATTCACTGATAGTACTGTTGCCTCCAGGCAAATATTGCAAATGTGTAGGGTAGAATGCGGAAGAACAAGTAACGATAAATTCATCCCCGACAGTACGAAATATTCATTAAATATTTACTCAATAATTACTAATATTTTTATCTTACTTAAATATTTGTTATCTTAAAAAATATTTAATAAATATTTGGAATATAATATTTTTATTAAATATGTTAAATACAATATTTATTTTATAATATCATTAAATATTTACTTTTCAATCAATGTAAAATACTAAATTCCATTATTTACGAAATATTCATTAAATATGTGTGCGTGTGACCCCGAGCGACCAATGGCATAATGGCAAGCCGACCTGAGCCGACCCGTTTTCCGGCATCCATTTTGCCTGCGAGTGTCACTATGATAGCGTGCTTCCTGTGGTACATTATTTGAGTGTTTTTTTGTGGAAAGGGGAAGAGTAAGTTTTTCCACAATTAAATAGCTTAATTTATCTGACTAGTAAACATTATTGTGCCAGTTGAGTAAGAAGGTATTTGCAAGACCATAAATAATTAGCCTTGAAGTGTAGCAGTCATTGACGATTTGGGATTGGTGGATTTAACTGAAAATGGATACGAAAATTATATTCATAATGAAAATCATATAATCGCAACTTGATCGAGGTACATCAAAAATGCTTTTTTTAATATCTCAATTATTATTATTATTTTTGTTGTAGTATGGGTCAAATCAGCTGTAATTATTTAAAAAAAAATTATTATTATTATTTTCTAAAACTTCAACAGGGACGTTCCAAAATTTTAACAGTGGAAAATACTATTTTTGTCCCTTGAATCATAATATAAAATCACAAAATAGTTATTGCTAAATTAGCCCCCTTACTACAGCACAAAAGTCACATTTCAACAAAATCAATAAGTGGCCTATTTTTAAAACCTTTTCTTTGAAAGTTTAGTCAAAGGATCAAGTTGTTATTTTTCATCAAGATATCTAAAATAACATACCAAATTTGCTAAAACATCAACCAAATCTCTAACTCTCATAGGAAGAAAATGTGGGGTCCTTTTAGGTGCATTATAGAGCTATTTTTAAGTGACCCAGTTGAGCTACTCGGAGTAACTCAGCAGTGCTCAGCACCAATATTGTTTCACTGCATTTTATATTCCCATAAATACCCTCTCTAGAGTAGTTTAGGAGAATATCTCTCTCAAACAAAAGACCACTGGAAAGCAGCTTATGTAAGTATTCAATAATTCTTCATAATTAGTAAGTTTTTTTTTCTGAGAAGTGGATTTGCAAGATGCAGAATTAATGTTTTTTACGATATTTTTCTAGCAAATTAAACCATTATATCTAAAATGAACTTTTTTTATAAACCCAATTTTATAAAAGCATTCCTACAGATTTTGCTAAAATAACCAATAAAGAATTTTCTATATACTTTGAAAATATGTATCAGATTAATGCTTGAAAATCCATACATATCTACATCAAAAAAATATAAGATATATCATAAAAATATAAAATTGATATTTGAAAATCTTTCTTCATATATTTTCTAAATATTTGGTGAAAATATCGCAAAAATATATGAATTATATATACTACAAATATATATATCGAATATTTTATGAATAGATAAGAAATTTATTTGTTAAATATTAAAAAATCTGTCGCTAGAAATATTATATAAACATTTTTTTAATATTTAATAAATATTTGATGCTATCTGTGATTGACTTTATTGGTCGAACTCGTAACAACCTGTACCTGGAGAGACGGGTTGCATAAAGGTCGGTCCTGGTCATAAGACCAACAGCGACGTCATTGCATCTCCTTCAAAACTTCAAAAGATCCAGATATCTCCGAAATACATTTAGTAAGTTTTAAGGAATGTTTCCAACTCGAAAAAAAAAATACGTTGGTACCTACCGTATTTGTTAGTACCGTTCTTAAACACGTTGCTATTTGAAAAAATCACAAATATCTTCAATAGAAATATGTATTAAATCATGTATGTAACAAACGAAGATATAATCAATTGAACACAGAAACAAACAGTGATAGACATTTCTCAGATTAGTTCATCCATCTGGATCAGGTCGGTGGCTCATCATCCGATTCGTCCAAATTTGGAAGCCCAACCACCGGACTTTTCAGCAGGATTTTTTCCTCTACAACGGTACCAGATTCCACCATCTACAAAAAGGTGTATTTTAGTTGAAGGTCGATATAGTATGAAGTAAAATGTAGCTAGTTTCAAAAACTGACAAATTATTTTTATAGCTTCTCATAGTTTTAGTACATATTCCTAAAAAAAATAGTTTATAATGGAATTATTCTACCGCATTTACTATATTGTTCAACTATCTTGTTCACTTGTTCAAATAACTAATCGATGAAAAAGTATAGGGTGTTCCATCCGTTAATTTTTTTAATCTAAAAAAACACACTTTTTATGAGTGAGAAACGGAACTCTTTATTGAAAATTGTAGGTCGGTCTTTGCCATTTTTGTTTTGAATATAACATCGCAAATATGTCCACCGCGGCTCCGTTGACATGCCATCATCCGAACATCAAAATTTTCGATGACTTTTTGCAGTATTAGAGAGTCCACGGTCGCAATTTCGGTGCGAATGTCAAAAATAGTAGTTGAAAAAATAAACAATAAATGGAACACCATTTATATAAGCGTATGCGATTTCAATACCTTCGTCTGAATAATATTTCCTTGTTCGTCAACATCCGTGATCATAATTATAATATCTTCGCCTGACGCGAAGGCTTCGTTACTGCACGAGACAGATATACAGTAATCCTTCTTATCATCAGAACCAAGCGACGCGCCATCACTTTTTTGCATCGACTCACTCCTAATCATCTCTTCAGTGACTTCAAGACTCTCGTATCGAACCGTTTGCAAGCGGTAGATTCCATCTTTGTCTTTACGGTATCTACAAGAATGTTATATTTACAACTTTCACTGTAATGTAACATCGATAATCAATCATTGCTTAAGAAGGGTCTCCATTGCTCTCAGCTTAGATAAAAAAAATGAGATAGTGGAAGCAGTTGAAATCGGAATCTTATGTGATCCCGAACCCTATAGTCTGCTGAATTTCAAAAATGAGAGAGATAAGAAATAGTTATATTCACTGTACATTGTCGAATTACAAGCCATATACATGCTAAAAGTAATTACGCACAACGCAGGCGCGGTGATGATTTCCCGTAATTCTCCTCAGTTTTTCGTAATTTATAACTTTGAACATAACCTCTCTTCAGAAAGCACAACATAAAAATAACCCGTCACAGCCAACAGATATACTTCATTGGTAGCATATTCAGTAATGATTTTCTCACACAGCAAATGTCACTGATTTTATACACATTCAGACCAATACACATAAATCATCCAGACGCGATCTTGCTATTCAACCAACTTTCTTCTCAGAGATAAAAACTACAGACAAGGACTATTTGGCCTCCCAAAACATATGCAACCAGTAATGCGTGTAGTTTAGTTGAGTGATTCCTCCTTAGAGGGACGTTCACAACGATCCTAGTGAGCAAACGTGGAATGTCTGTTTGCGCCCTAAAAACTACCTAGTTCGCAAGATGACATCTTATAGGTTTTTTTTTGACGTTTTATAGGTTTTTTATATGATACCCATGCGGAATTATGTAAGATGTAAAAACTAGATATCTCATTCTGACGGAGGTAGCCAGATCTACATAATTTTGATTTTTGAAGAAAAGTGGTGCAGCTTGAAATGATCTATGACATCTAAAATCAACTTATCCTTAGCATTTTCAGATGCCATCTCCAAAAATACACTGTCAGATTTTCAGCTTTTCTCAAAATTCACAAGGTAGCCCGAATTTGAGAAACATTTGTCTGCAAGGATATGGCGAATACATTGGTGGGTGGCGATCATTAAATTTCCATCTAGTTGTGCACCATTTATTTAATGTAACATTTGAAAATTATTCTGTGATTTTCATGTCGATAAATCCCCATGTTTGTCTGGCCAATGAAAGCACATACGAGGAGATACCCAAAAATAACCGGAATATCATTGCAGTGGGCGGAGCTTGTGTAGTACACATTTCTGCCCCTAGAGCCAGTGCCTGAGTTGTCGATCTGGCTTGTTTCGTTCCTCTGTACTAGAATTGTTTCGTGCTTGTTTCGTTTTCTACGATGACACGCTTCAGTGAGCAACGTGCCGCTGTGAAATTTTGCTTTCTAACTGGCAAAAATGCTGCTGAAACTGTTTTAATGTTGAAAATAGCTTACAAAGACGATGCTATGGGAAAAACTCAGATGTACGAATGGTTTGCTCGATTTAAAAATGGCGACATGTCGATTGATGACAAACCTTGCTCTGGACGTCCATCAACTGCCCGAATGGAAGAAAATGTTGAAAAAATTAGAGAGCTTGTGCTATTTGGAGGTTTTAAGACGATTGCGTTCGTCAAAAAGACCCAATTTGTGGCAGCCAGGGGTCTAGTTCTTCCACCACGATCATGCACCTGCGCACACAGCCAGTAGTATAAGTCTCGGTCACGACGGTGACCTACTTCAGTACATGACACTTTTCATCCGGTGCATTAAAAAATCGAACCGTAACATCAAGTTCATTTTTTCGTTTTGGGGGGGGGCTAGATGCCCTTTTCTCGATATGTTACGGATCTTTCAGACTATTAAAGTAACACTGCGTAGGAATCTGAAAATGAAAAGAAAAAACAAACGACGTGACACCTGAAAGAAAAGAAATATTGTCAAAAAGTGTCATGAACTGAAGGTCGCCGAAACGTAAGCACTGAAGAAGAATTTTAAAACATGGAGGATTACCATATTATTTGTTGTGTGATGTTTGATGGGATATTGAGGAGTGTTCTGGGCGAAACTACGCGTTGAAAAAATTATACGTTTGACAACAAATCTTACATAACCTTACTTGCCTTGCCACTTTGTTAGCCGATTGTTTAGCTTTCCGTACTGTACAAGTAAACGGAATAATGTCACGTTGACTTCTGCGTCTCTGGGATCGTTTCAATACGCTTAGGGACGCCCTTAACTTTGGTTAATCATTATAAGGTAAACACTGCGATTTAACACGTTAACTGCCACGTGAATCAAGTGTGTCTCATAGGTTATAAATTCAGTGAGCCATGTGAATCATCCTTGATTCACGTGAAAACTATTAGGTTTATATCTGTAGCTCAGCGACGATTCACAGCGGCCGCATAATAACATGGTAGTTGAACAACCGTGGCCTCGCAAATAAAATGAGGGTAGTTAGCCTACGTAAAAGTTGTTTATTTTGTTTTTATTTAGGCACTAAGTGCAAATTATTTTAACTTTTATTAATTCAAGACAAACTTCATGCTGGACGCTTTTTATTGAAACAAAAACGAAGAAAATACAAGTATAGGAACTAATTAGCTACATAAAACAACAAGAACAACTATTTTGTACAAACATGAGATTCTGTGAAGCAAGTCACGCAGTAGTGTTTATCGCATTGAATGCACTTCCATCTAGTTTGTGCAGTGGTTTTGGCTGCCACGGTTCTTCCCTTTTCTTTTGATATTTTACAGTAGCAAATGCAACATCTTCGCCTATTAGAAGTGTTGACATCTTCTAAAATATGTTTTATTTGATTTGCTTGCGTATCTTCTTGCTCGTTCTGGTGTTCTTGTGGGAAATTTAGAAGGCATGAAGCAACTTCTTCTCTGAATGTTGTTATAGTCATTTTTTGTCCAGTTACTGCTTTGAACAGGATATATGCATTTACCATGGCCGATCCTAGAATCAATTCCACGGCAATTTTTCTATACCATTTTATCCCTTTTCTCAAAGCTGAGGAATATGATTTGATCTGATCCGATAAATCGATAAATGCTTTGCATGTATTATAGTCAGCAACAACGTCGGGCTTTTCTACTTCCGCATTACGTCGTGATCTCACTGTAACCATTTGGCCAGTATGTTAGTAGATAAAGTAAGGACTTCCCTTTTGTCGTGCCATTTTGTTATTACAACTCCCGTATTACTCTCTTGACTGTATGATTCACCCTTCTTCAGCTTTTTGTGTATAACACCTTTCGGATTATTTTTACGATTTTTTCTTAGCGTACCCACTAAGTGAGTTTTTTCTCGAGTAACTTGTGTGCTAGCTCCATACTGGTGTAGTAGTTATCTACATAAATGCATCGTCCGCAGTTCAAAAGTGGTTCGCAAATGTTCATAACGATGTTCGTTGGTACGCTTGACCCTTGCACTTTTTCCTTGCCACAATAGATTTTCAAATCATAGGTATAGCCTCCATCAAGACATAATTTATACAATTTCACTCCGAACTTGTGCCGTTTATTCTTGATATACTGAATAAAAGCCAGCCTTCCACGGAAAGGGACAAGCGTTTCATCCACGCATATCTGGTCTTTGGGAATGAAGTACTTTTGAAAGTTCGTTCTAAGCTGCTCCAGGAGGGGTCCAAGTTTGTACAATCTATCAGAAGTGTCGGCGGTTTGATTATCTTGAAAATGCCAATTCGCCAACAACAACTCAAATCTGTTGCGCGACATTACGCCTGCAATTTGGTTCACATATATCTTCTTTTTTGACCAATAGTCTGCCAGTTTAGGAGCACGAAACAAGCCCATCCAAATTTGAAGACCAATGAAAGTCATGATTTCGTCAGAATTGGTATCTTTCCACTTATTTATTCGAGACCACTTTAGTAGTGTCGATTCTTTTTTCTGTGCAGCGAAACGATTTGTTTCCCTCACAATATTGTTTACGACATTTCGTCACCATTAACTTGAAGAAAAAAATAGGAGACTTGTCAACGTGTTCAAATAAAGCATTTACAACACCACTTTCGGGAATGTCAATCGGAAAGTCCTTGAGATATTGCCCAGAAACTTCTTGCCACATCAGTGATGGAACCAGTTCCTCATTTTCATCTGAGCTGTCCAGTTGAAATTGATGAATAACCGCTTCTATGGTGTCCAGAATTGAATCATTTTGATTTACTTTCTGAGAAGACGATGAATCATCAGTTCTGGTAAGAAGCTGTCTACTAGTACCTTCTCTGCCAACATCAGAAGATGCTATTGGATGATCCACTGTTTTTTCTTTTTACTAATGGCTCGTTACTGCCTTTCGAGCTATATGAAGACGATGAATGCCAACTATCAGGTTCATATTCATCTGAGGAAGCCTCAAAAGGATCGGCCTCTTCATCGGAAAACATCTCGTCAATTAGTTTTGCAGACGTTGCTGCTCTTTCTCATAGCTACCCATTTATCTTAAGAAAAAACATTAAATTAATTGTTGTAATGAAATGTTAACAAAAAATCTTACCTTGGGTAATAAAAACCGCAAATTCTCTTTACTGTATCGCTATATAACCATAGACTAAATGAAGAATCAACACGTGGTGATCACCGAGAATAGATAGGTTATGTTTTGCATCACGCATGATTCATGTGGCCCTCTGTGCAAATTTGGTTAACCAGGCCACGTGAGACACACTTGATTCACGTTCAAAAACACAATTTTTGACAGCTATTGACGAGTAATAAATATCGTGTCAACATTTTTATGAATTTGAAAGTATAATAAACAATTTTTAGCTTGTGGCCCAGGGGATCAAATTTTTTTTTATATTGTGGCAGTTAACGTGTTAAGGGCTGATACGTATACGGTATTTTCATACATAAACACATACGAGTTTACACGGGAAAGTGGGCTATTATTGTTAATGTATAAAGCTAAAATGTATGTCATTCTAATGGAGATTGTTAGATCTAAACTTTAGAGGTTTCTTTAATTTTCATATTTTCATTTCTCACCTGAATCTGGAATGACCCGAAGGCCAATGGTAATTATGCATTTTCATCAAATGTTTAGTCAGAAACTGACCTCTTTTAGTTTCTTTTTGCACGAATGACATTCAAATATTGGTGCTGCCTGAAAAAAAAAGATTAAATAATGAACATACACCTATTTTGCAACTCTTGACAGTAACACTAACTAACTAACTACTAAGGCCCGGCAAGTTAACTTCAACTTGGTGGTAACAGTTATCCATGAAAAAGCG